>JAYESA010000002.1:164888992-164936492 GCA_036927795.1 Iris macrosiphon
ATTTTATTCAGAATTAAAATAGATTAAAATGGAGGAATCTATTCACCCACTTTTGTAACCTAACTTATTTAATTTATGTGACGGGTAGGTCGGACGACGCCTTGAGTTGGGACTTCATTCTTTTTCAGATCAGACAAGATACCTTGCCAAATTATTTACAGTATTTTGCATGCTTAGTATATTTCTTTATATTTATTGTATTTTTGTTTATTTATTGCATGTGTAGTTTCTTTCAGTCATACTATATATTAGATATGTTGACACACACATGGCACCTAGTATCATGAGAGGACAATCATTAGGCGTATGAGATTTTAACCACTCTGGTAAACCATAGTATATAGCTCGCACTACGGGCGTGTGTCGCGCTGGTCGCTACCCCCGCGGTATGTCAATTTCTGGAGTCTCGCTGGTCGCTACCCCCGCGGTATGTCAATTTCTGGTGTCCATTGACGTGTGTGTGAGTTGTGAGATAGATCGAGTAGCCTACCCTTGCCCATACATCAAAAAGTTGTCCTCATTTGCATTCATATAGATATCTTGTACAGCGTACTTATTTATTTTCAAATAATATGCATGTTTACTGTATTCAAGTTGGCTCACTTTTCTGTATCTTGTTACGTCCCTCTGAGGACCTGGTCCTCTGCCAGGTGTATCTGTTCTTGAGTATTTGTAGAAGCGTAGATTTGGATGGTTATATATGTTTCGTGGATGTCCTTTCTTCGAGCCCATGATTGCTAGCTGGTATTCTTATATGGTCTTGTTGTGTTGTACTTATTTTGTATTTGCTCTTACATTCGAGTTGGTAGTGAATTTATTTCCATCCAACTATCATCCTTAGATACTTATGTTGAGATCTAGTTTCATAGATATTGGTTATTTATTCATATTGATTTTCTGTGGATGAGATTTAGATTATACCCTGTGACTTGTGATAGAATTATACCACTTGTGGATTTGATATTCATATTACAGCGTACATATGGATTATGGTTTCCATATATTGGAGTTGCCCTATCCATGCGGCTGGCATGCTTACGTGTCCTAGTCCTACGTATTTTGGGACTGGAGCATGACATGTTTTTGTGGTGGCCCATGCAGGTCGAGAGCATATTGTCTCGGTTACGTTACTGTACCGAACAAGCCTGCACCTAGGACTAGAGTATAGGATCTCATCCCCAATTGACTATGATTCATCTTCCTTCTATCTGTTCTATTTAAACAATTATATCCTGCTTGATTCCTGTACTTCCTTAATTGTTCTTTAAGTATAGGCTTCTGCTAGAATATAGGAACCCCTGTTATTAGAATGATAATTAGGGTAGCACACCTATTAAGAATACAACAAGAATATAGACACACCACTAAGTTTAGAATATCTAGAGAACCCTAGAATTCCTTATCTTTAGATTGGTATACCATTACCCCTTGATGTATTAAGAAGACTTGAGAGTAGTATAGACACTACTAGAGATAGTTAGAAGTTTTACCATAATGTTTGACCCTAGTATTGAGGAACCAATGGAGAACCAATATTGAACATTAGGACTGAACCTAACCTTCATAATTGGATAGTATTGGAGAACTATAAAACTTAGATCATTATCTTATTATTAGTAGACAGCACCTTAGGAAGCCTAGAGGAATGTAATTAACACGTTTTCCTTGATCATACCTCGAACATAGCAACTAGCATACCACTCCCCCTTAGAAAACTATAATGCTATCTAGAGCCCCTATTTTAATTTCATATGTTGTTCCTCTGCGACCTTAACGTTCACTAGTTGTGCGACGACTAAAAATTACGTTCTTCTTTTCTTCCTCTTTCAACTCGTGCCATCTGACACTTCTGATTATAGACCAAGTGATTTTATTTTATTTTAGGATATATATAGCTTGCTAGGATTTTGGTTGTTACTCTTAAATTTTTGAATTATGTGATTGGTAATTAGAACTTGACAGTTTAAGTTATTATTGTAGATTATGACCTAATGATTACCCCTTAGTTTTAAGTCGCGTAACTTGTACCCCACCTCAATATAAGTTATATCCCCTTTTCCCTTGAGGCTAGTAACTCTTCTATCCTTACTATTGACACTTGTTCTATAAGCACTATGACTAAGGCTAAGACGACCATGACCTATGTAACATAGGAGGATACCCTAATAGGTACTAAGACCCTTTCTCGTAGACCTTAACAGGAGCTTCTATGGTATCCTTAAGACAATTACAATAGTAGTTCAATTGTTATAAGTTAGGTAGTATACCTCACAACCTAGTATCACATAGTCCACTTGACCCATCAAGGTAGTGTAACTAAATGACATTAATTGCATGCTAGCAAAAGACGACAGTGTTTATTCAGACGATAGAATTTAGAGGTCCTTGCCCCTATTTGGTCGACTAGCGACTTAGACAACGAGGTTGTATGATAACTGTAGGGATTGTAGAGTCTTTTATTATTGTTGCTTAGTTATTTTTGTTTTGTGAACTTGAATTAATTTGTACCTCCTTTCATCATCATCTAGCGTACTTATATTTGCTGCACTACCTTGACTTATGCTGCTATTATAGCCTAGTTTTGCAAGCTTACTCTTTTATCGAGCTTGATCATGAGATATGTATTATTGGGGACGCCTACTAATACATTGTCTAATCAGAATTAGTGTATTACGGTCTGATCAACCATAGTGCGCTTGATTTGCCCTTCGCAATGATGCTTTACGTGGATTGAGATATATAGTTGACTAGTAGACACCTGTACTTGCCCTCTAGATATGTCTGAGCGTATCGTATCGGCTACATAACTGTACTAATACGAGCATGTGAATAGGAATTACCAAAATAGGACTTCAATCCACAACTGCTTTGACAATTCCTATTTGAATTCTTTAAACGCCTTGATCCCGATACTTCTATTCTATTACCTCGCCCTTGAACTCTTTATTATTGATCTCCGTCTTCCCTTATTTCGGGAAGACGAAACCTCGTGCTTGGTATAAGTTTGATACACAGAGAGTACTAGATATACCCCATAGGCCGATCACATACTTGAGGATTATTCTTTCGTAATTAAGGACATATCATATATGATATAATCGGCGTTGAAGTTTTGAGGATTGAATGACATGAGTAAATAAATTAAGGAATATTTTTCTTAAAGTATATAGCCTTCTGTGATAGATGGGTAAATTCTAAGTTGGGTAGCAGTGCATTGGCAACTCGAGAGAAATTTTTTTTAGATTGTGATCGAGTAAGATTAGATTGGGAGAGGTTCAAGCCATTTAATTTTGAGAATTTTAGAAGAATGACTAAGATGATGAGGATTAATAAATTTTAAAAAAATCTTGATATTGAGGACCCAATATTTATACCTTAAGTACATAATTTAAATTTTTGAGTATTGAAGGTAAAATCATCAATTTGAATTTGAAGGATAAATATATAATTTCAGACTTGAACATTGGTGGACTGCATTTAAATTATTTTTCAATTTGATAATTTAAATTAAGAATTAAAATTTGATGGTTGGACTACCTATTTGAAATATTGAGGATGTGAATGGAATTTAAAAAGTTGAAGAATACAAAAATTTATAAGTGAAAATATGAATAATATTGGACTCGAATTACTTCTAGAGGAGATTATGATAGTTGAAGATCGTGAGGTAAAATTTGATATGGGTTATTTAAATCTTGAAGATATTATATGAATTCAATTTAAATTTGGATATTGATGATTTGGAAAAGTGAGAAGAGATTACAATAGGTTGAATTTTGATTTGAACAATGATTATCTTAATTTTGAAATGATCGCGATAGATTTGAATAGCTTTTGTTATTTAAATTTTTGGAAGAGATTGCTATTGACGTACCTTATGTACGAATGTGAAGAATTTAACAAATTATGCCTTATTTTAATTTCGAGGACGAAATTATTTTAAGTTGGGTAGATTGTAAACTCCTCACCCAAAATAGGTATTTTGTGTATATTTTATATTATTATATTTATTATAGATGTTGAATTTATTTAGATTATTCTCTTAGTTATTAGAAAATAATTTTTTTAGTATATTTACTTATATAAATATTTATTTATAATTATTTTTAGGCTATTTTAGATTATTGAAATTTTTCCATAATTTTTAGTTAATTAAAAACTAGTAACACTAATTTTTTAGGACTTTGAAGAATTTATTTTATGTTCAAACTTAATTAAAAATATCTCAAACTTTTATTTTAGGTTCTAAATAATAAACTATATTTTCTAGAATTTTTTGGGAATTTTCTGATTATTTTTAGCATTTATTTTGAGTTAATTAAGAAAAACTTAATTAAAAACTAATTTCTGAAAAAGAAAACCCAAAAAGTAATTAATTCTGCCCAGTCAGCAAACATGGGGCCCACCTGTCAGCCTCCCGTAGCGAACAGTGCCGGGCCCGCCTGTCAGTGACCGCGGGGTGAAGCCGAGCCGACCTCGAGCCGAGCCGAGTCAGAGTTCGACTCGGACTCAGCTGAGCCGAGCCACGTCAGTTTTGGACCGTCCGATTTGGGTGGGGCAGCGTGGATGGCTGCCACATGGCGCTTTCCGAGCTGCTGCTGCACTCTCTCTCCTCTATATATATATAATAGTTTAAGTTATTTTCTAGGGTTTTTCTTGAGCCAATTTTTGGAGAATTGCCATCTAGGGTTCCTTCATCTTCCAGAAGCCATTGCGTATAGCTCCGGACTCCAAACGAGGCCTAGTTTCTTGAGTTAGAAATATATTGAGGTTAGCTTTGTGATTATATAAATTGTTTTTCGAAATTATTAGTATTAAATTCTGGAAAATTCGTAGAGCACAACATATCCGAAAATAGACGTGTTTTGATGTTTTCTTAATTCTGGGAGAACCCAGAATCAGAATCACGAACCGTTTAAAGTTTCGGAAAGCTAATGTCGAGATCATTGACATATATTTTTCCCAGAATTTAATTCGAAGTATTTACATACTGTTAATTCTGTAGAACTTTTAGATTAGAATTTAACCATCGGTGCATAATACAAAATTTGTATGTGCCATAATTCCCAAACGAATTTGAATTCGGATGAGCCATAAATTCCAGCATGTTTTTGACGTTGAAACCTACAGGAAATCATGCATAAAAGTTGAGTTTGTGTCGGTTGACTTTTTGGTCAACAGATCGCCTCGATTTGCGTGCCATGAGTCTTGAGTTGATAAAATTCAGTTCTTTGGACAAAATTTAAGAATTAACATAAAAATTAGATTATAATAAGATTAAAATACTATTTCAAGTTATTTTATTCAGAATTAAAATAGATTAAAATGGAGGAACCTATTCACCCACTTTTGTAATCTAACTTATTTAATTTATATGACGGGTAGGTCGGACGACGCCTTGAGTTGGGACTTCATTCTTTTTCAGATCAGGCAAGATACCTTGCCAAATTGCTTACAGTATTTTGCATGCTTAGTATATTTTTTTATATTTATTGTATTTCTGTTTATTTATTACATGTGTAGTTTCTTTCAGTCATACTATATATTAGATACGTTGACACACACATGGCACCTAGTATCATGAGAGGACAATCATTAGGCGTATGGGCTTTTAACCACTCTGGTAAACCGTAGTATATAGCTCGCACTACGGGCGTGTGTCGCGCTGGTCGCTACCCCCGCGGTATATCGATTTCTGGAGTCTCGCTGGTCGCTACCCCCGCGGTATGTCAATTTCTGATGTCCATTGACGTGTGTGTGAGTTGTGAGGTAGATCGAGTAGCCTACCCTTGCCCATACGTCAAAAAGTTGTCCTTATTTGCATTCATATAGATGTCTTGTACAGCGTACTTATTTATTTTCAAATAATATGTATGTTAACTGTATTCAAGTTGGCTCTCTTTTCTGTATCTTGTTACGTCCCTCTGAGGACTTGGTCCTCTGCCAGGTGTATCTGTTCTTGAGTATTTGCAGGAGCGTAGATTTGGATGGTTATATATGTTTCGTGGATGTCCTCTCTTCGAGCCCGTGATTGCTAGCTGGTATTCTTATATGGTGTTGTTGTGTTGTACTTATTTTATATTTGCTCTTACATTCGAGTTGATAGTGGATTTGTGTCCATCCAACTATCATCCTTAGATACTTATATTGAGATCTAGTTTCATAGATATTGGTTATTTATTCATATTGATTTTATGTGGATGAGATTTAGATTATACCCTGTGACTTGTGATAGATTTATACCACTTGTGGATTTGATATTCATATTACAACGTACGTGTGGATTATGGTTTCCATATATTGGAGTTGCCATATCCATGCGGCTGGCATGCTTACGTGTCCTAGTCCTACGTATTTTGGGACTGGGGCGTGACAATACATATGTATAGGTATGGGTATATGGGTATATGTGTGTTTATGTGGATATATATATACATATAGATATGTAGGTATATATATATGTTAGATATATATTCTAGCCTAGATTATTAACTAGGTATATATCTATATTCATCATAGTTAGCTAGAGGGGTAGTTAGTGAGGGTTTAGAGAGGTATCTCAATACCTTGAGATATCCAAGGTATTGAGTTTCGAGCGAAGTTTTTGAACAATTGCCTAGGAATAGGTTTAGAGATAGATTTTTATGTATATGTGTATACAATTACGCGTGCTAGCATAGGTTTTAGCGGGTATAGGCGGGGTGCGTAGCCTAGGTCGAGGTATCGAATACCGAGGGTATCCCGGTATCTCAAGGAGGCGAGTTTGAGGGTTTATTAGCTTAATGACCTAGTTTTGGCCTAGAATTTTAGGGGCACCCTAGTTTGACCTAGAGTTGACCGTAGTTGACCCGGTTGACCGCCAAAGTCAACTTTTGACCTAGATTTGACCCAGAGTTGACTTTTTGGACCCAGAGTTGATTTTTTGACCTAGATTTCATCGGTTTGAGCCGTTTGACCTAGAACGACCCTAGAAGCCTATTTTTAGTTATTTTATATCTGTTTAACTCTTTAGAAACTTGTTTAACCTTGCTTTTCGCAATAGGTCCTTGCGACACCAGTTCGGATCGCTAGTTGCTCAGGACGTCAAGCGAGTACATTCTCTGATAGTTTTTATTATCTGATGATTATTATGATTCAGCTTCTAGTATAGTATCATCTGATTTTTCTGGCACAACACGGGACACGGACTGGTATTTCTGGATTTATTTATTTATGACACGTATATTTCATGTTTTTGGCCTCTATTCTGGAATCACCTACTGGCATCACCTACAGGCATCACTACAGGCATCACTCATATTTCTGGCGGAACTCATACTTGATTTATGTGTCGGGTCTTAGATTCACTTGTACTAGTCGGGACAGGAAAATACCCGAGTAGACATGTAAACATTCCTATCTGGAATCATCTGGAATCACCCCCTCTGGTCTAATCTGGAATGATAGCAGCCGCACACCCAGTATGCGGTGAGCTGTACTTACCCCTAGCCGTTTACATGTCGAAACAGGTATTTCAAAGACACGTGTTCATTCTTTATAGTCTGGACTCTCTTGTATTTCTTGCTGGTCTCACTTATAGTTTCTGGACTTGACTCATTACATGTATTTCATACTGGACTCACTACACGTTCTTGTGCACATACTTGATCTTAGTTTAGATTTCTTGTATCTTGCAGTCATTACTATCTTGCTTCTGATATTTATGTATCTTTACCTTTATGCACCAGTGATATGTACATATTTCCTTGTTTATACTTTATTTTCTTCACCTTGCTACTTGCTACAACTGCTTTATAGTTTTTATCATTTAACTGGAACTGCTGTTAGAGGTGTACTTGCTCCAGTCCTGACTGGACATATTTTTTTCAGAGTATCTGGAGGATTGGTGTCCGACGTTTTATGGACCTCAGCCTGTCGATGGTGCAGACAGGGACCCCCTAGTTTAGGAGTAATTTTCGGGTTGGTAGCCGGGATCACTAGGACCTCAGTTGTTATTTTTATTAGCTTTTGGTACCGGATTTGTCTCCGGTTTTGGATTGAGACCTTGTATTATATTTGATTCAGGATGTTGTATTATTATTATTGATGTTGTGGTTGTTTTAGTAGCAGTTGTTTAGACTTTCTAGTTGTTAGTCTTCTGTGTTATCTTATCGTGCTTAGATTCGTGATTGAGTACTTATGATTATCATTATGATATTGCTCCTCCGTTTGGAGTTGAGATCTTGACAGGTTTATATATAGATTGCGTGAGATTGTTAGCTAGATAGTTGACCTAGACAGCGTTCTACCGCCGATGCTGCGGCTTAGGTTGGACGTACCCACGACTCATGCCCGATTTTTTGGGTGCGGGTCGTGACAGTTAATTTGGATATGATTATGATCAGTTTAAATAAGGATAGGATATGCATGAAGTTGCTTTCCTAGTAGGCTCAGGATTTGAATTAATTTAAAATAGAGTTTGAGTTTATCTCAATAATTTATAATCTTAAATAGAATTAAAGATAATACAAATAATTTATATATAATCTTATTAATATCTATTAACACTAAATTAGCATATATCTAATATTAAGACTATATATATCCAAATTAATCCTAAATAATTTCAAAAATATAAATAAATTTCTTAAAATTCTAAATAAATTAAAAAAATATATAATTAAATATTTTAACCTAAAATAAATATTTGGTAGAAACAATATGCAAGTATGGTCTCATAGTAAATCATGAAAGTCCTAAAAATTTACGTTTCCTATGTTTTAATTATCCAAAAATTCTAGAAAAATCTCCAAAAATCTAAAATAGCCAAAAAATGATTCTAAATAAATATTTATATAAGTAAATATATCAAAAAAAATTATTTTCTAATTAACTAAGAGAATACTCTAAAAAAAATTCAATATTTAAAATAATCTATAATAAATGTAATAATATAAAATACACACAAAATACCTATTTTGGGTGAGGGGGTTTACAATCTACCCAACTTACAAAAATGTTGTCCTCGAAATTAAAAATAAGGAATGATTTATTAAATATTTCACATTCGTATCTAAGACAAGTCAACCACAATATTCTCAAAAAATTTAAGTGACAAAATCTATTCAAGTTCGTCATAATCTCTTCATGATTAAAATAACCACTGTTTAAATCAAAATTTAATCTATCATAATCTCTTTTAGATTTTTAAATAATTAACATCCAAATTTAATTCAAATCTATATGACATCTTGAAGATTTAAATAACCCACATCAAATTTTACATCACGATTTTCAACTATCATAATCTCATATAGATTTGAAATAATTCTAATCAAATTTTATTCCTATATTTTAACTTAAGAATTTTGGACTCTTCAAATTTTAAATTCAATTTCTATTATCAACACTTCAAATAGGTGATCCAACAATCAAAATTTAACTTTTAATTCAAATCATCAAATTATAAAATTTTGAATTCAATCCATCAAAGTTCATATTTAGAGTTCTATTTTTTTCTCAAGATTTAAATTGTTAATTTGAATCTCCAATATTCAAAATTTAAACCATGTGCTCAAATTATAAATATTTGGTCTGCAATATCAAAGTTTTAAAATTTATTTTATACGACATTCTTATCTTTAAAGTTAAATCATCATAATCTAAATCATTCTTCTAAAAATTCTCAAAATTAAAATGACTTAAATCTCTCAATCTAATCTCACTTGATTACAATCTAAAAAAATTTACCTCAAGTTGACAATGTAACTTCTACCCAACTTAGAATTTACCGATCTATCACATAGGCTATACATTTAAGAAAAACTTCCTCAAATTATTTAATTGTGTTATTTAATCCACAAAATATCTCACATATTTTATGTCCTTAGTTACAAAAGATAGTCACCAAGTAATGTGATTGGCCTATGGGGTATATCTAGTACTCTCCGTGTATCAAACTTATACCAAGCACGAGCGTTCGTCTTTCCGAAATAGGGAAAGACGAAAATCAACAATAAAGAATTCAAGGAGGAGATGATAGAATACAAGTACGAGGTTCAAAGCGATTAAAGAATTCAAAAGGGAGTGGCCAAGGCAGTTATGGATTGAAATCTTATTTTGGTAAATTTCTATTCGCATGTTCACATCAGAACTGTTATGTACCTGACGTGATATGCTCTGACCAGTCTAGAGGGCAAGTATATTCGTCTAACAAGTTGAGTCAACTATATCTCAATCCATGTAAAGTAGTCATGCGAAGAGCGAACCAAGCGCACTAAGGTTGATCAGACCATAAAATACTGATTCTGATTTAGACAATGTATTAGTGTGGGCCCGCAATAATACATATGTCATGAACAAGCTCGATAAAAGAATAAGCTTACAAAACTAGGCTATAATAGCAGCATAAGTCGAGGTAGTACAGAAAATATAGGTACGCTGGATTATGATGAGTAAAAGTACAAATTACGTGATTTGAAACTAAAGGATAATCATAAAATCACAATCTAAATGAACAACTCAACTATCAAGTTCTAACTACTAAGCACATAATTTAAGATTAACAAACTACAATTCTACCAAACTATGTATCCTAACATAAAAGAAAATCACTTGACCTACAATCAGAAGGGTTAGGTGGTACGAATTGAAAGATGAAAGAAAATTTTAGTCGTCGCACCAATAGCGAGCGTTAAGGTTTCGGAGGAACAAGATATTAGAGACTCTTGATAATATCATAATTTTCTAGGGAAAGGTGGTATGCTAATCTCTGTGTTCGAGGTATGATCAAGGAAAGTGTTATATTCTTTCCTCTTGGCTTCCTAAGATATTATTCTGCTAATATTAAGATAATAATCTAAATTTATAGTTCTAATATTATCTCACTATGAAAGTTAGGTTTAGTCCTAATGTTCAATCTTGGATTTCTATTGGTTCCTCAATACTAGGGTCAAACAATATGGTCAAATTTTTTACTAACTCTAGTCGTGTCTATACTACTCTCAAGTCCTTCATAAATATATCAAGGGATAGTGGTCAATTAACCTACAGGTAAGGGATGCTAGGGTTCATTAGGTATTCTAAACTTAGTGATGTGTCAATATTCTAGTTGTATTCTTTGTAGGAATATTACCCTAATTATCATCCTAATAAAAGGGATTCCTATATTCTAGCAGAAGGCTATACTCAAGAAACTATTAGGGAAGCACATGAATCAAGCATGATGCAATTATCTAAATAGAACATACTAGAAGGAAGGTGAGTCATAGTCAAATGTGGATGAGATCCTATACTCTAGTCCTATTTGTAGGCTTGCTTGGTACAGTAACGTAATCAAGACAATATACTCTCGACCTGCATGGGTCACCACAAAAATATGCCACGCTCTAGTCCCAAAATACGTAGGACTAGGAATACGTAAGCATGACAGCCGTATGTATATGGCAACTCCAATATATGGATACCATAATACACGCGTACGCTGTAATATGAATATTAACTCACATGTGGTATATATATATATTGTCACAAGTCACAGGGTATAACTAGATCTCATCCACAGAATCAAATAACCAATCAACTATATAACTGAATCAAGTATAAAATGCTTGATAAAAATAAGTAGTTGGGTGGAGACAAATCCACTACCAACTAGAATATAAGAGAAACCACATAAGTACATCTAATGAACAATGAGACTCGAAGAGAAGACCTCCTCAAATGAGATAAGTAGCAAGTCCTGATCCGTGCTCCTGCGAATAGTCAAGATCGTCTACACCTGAAAAGGGACCAGGTCCTCAGAGGGACGTAACAAGATACATAGAAGTATGCCAATTTGAATACAGTAAGCATGCATAATAGGTAGAAAATATATAAGTACACTGTATAAGACAATCTATATGAATGTATAATGAGGACAACTTTTCGACTTATGAGCATGGGTAGGCTAGTCTATCTAATCTCACAACTCACACACACGTCAGGGACATCATCAGCCGTCATACCGCGAGGGTAGCGACCATCGTGACACCATCAGCCGACATACCGCGAGGGTAGCGACCATCGGACACGACTACCATAGTGCGTGCTAGTTACTATGGTTTACCAGAGTGGTTATAGCCCATACGTCTACTGATTGTCCTCCTCTCCCATGAAACTATGTGTCAAGTGTGTGTCAACATATATATAGTATATAATTATGACTGAAAGAAAACACACATGTAATGAATATATAAAATATAATAAGCATGCAAAAGTACTATAAGCAATTTTGTAAGGTATCTTGCCTGGTCTGAAAATGATGAAGTCCTAACTCAAGACGTCGTCCGATCCACCCGTCACATAAATTAAACAAGTTAGGTTACAAAAGTGGGTGAATAGTTTCCGCCATTTTAATCTATTTTAACTCTGAATAAAATAACCTAAAATATTATTTTAATCTTATTATAATCTGATTTTATTTTTAAACCATAATTTTAGTCCAAAGAAAGTCAACTTTACGGATATGTAATCCATGGCACGCAAATCGAGGCAATCTGTTGACCAAAAAGTCAACCAACTCAAATCCTAGATTTGTATGTAAAATTCTATATATTTTAGCGCTACATAAATTTTGGAATTGACGGTTTCATAAAATCATAAGTCGGTAAAAAGTTATGGCCACAAGGGTGCACATATGACAATTTTTGGTGATTTTTTATTTACGTCTACGTTGCACAAATTTTACAGTAGATTAACTTACATGTTAAATTTTGAAAATATTATTTTATGTAAGTTCATCATGTTAACTTTCTGAAACTTCAAACGGTTCATAATTTCGAATTAGGGATCTCCCGAAATCTAAAAAATACGAAAACGTGTCTGATTTTGGACAGCTGACACTTTTAGAATTTTCTGGAAAAATAGGTTCATAAATTATTAAAATAATTTATATATTCAGAAAACTAACCTTGATATGGTTCTAACAAAAAAACTGGAGCACGTTTGGAGTCCGAAGATAGGAGATATCGTCTTTTTAAGTCGTCATAACTACTAGAAAATGAGGCTGAATTTATGATAAATTTTAACTATTTTTGGACGAAAAAGGGAGGAGTTTGGGGAAGAAAAATATGAAAGAAGAGTTTATTCCATAAGTCTAATAGATATTTATAATGGTGGAGACTATACGATTAGGATTAGTTAATTTGGATATGATTAGGATCAGTTTAAATAAGGATAGGATATGCATGAAGTTGCTTTCCTAGTAGGCTCAGGATTTGAATTAATTTAAAATAGAGTTTGAATTTATCTCAATAATTTATAATCTTAAATAGAATTAAAGATAATATAAATAATTTATATATAATCTTATTAATATCTATTAACACTAAATTAGCATATATCTAATATTAAGACTATATATATCCAAATAAATCCTAAATAATTTCAAAAATATAAATAAATTTCTTAAAATTCTAAATAAATTACAGAAAAGTATAATTAAATATTTTAACCTAAAATAGATATTTGGTAGGAATAATATGCAAGTATGGTCTCATAGTAAATCATGAAAGTCCTAAAAATTTACGTTTCCTATGTTTTAATTATCCAAAAATTCTAGAAAAATCTCCAAAAATCTAAAATAGCCTAAAAATGTTCTAAATAAATATTTATATAAGTAAATATATAAAAAAATTATTTTTAATTAACTAAGAGAATTCTAAAAAATTTTAATATTTAAAATAATCTATAATAAATATAATAATATAAAATACACACAAAATACTTATTTTGGGTGAGGGGGTTTACAAGTACCTCGCTATTTGCTATTGCTCGTGATTAGGGCGGCCTTCTCGCGGCGGCTTGCGGCGGCGGTCCGAAGGTCGACGTCGTCAGTGGCTCATCTGGAAGGATAGTGGAGATGATGGTGGTTGTGGTTTTCTATGATGGGATTTATATATAGGGTGTGAACGGGGGTTACTGAATGGGAAATGAGTAGTCGGTGGTCGATTTTTGGGAGGGGAAGGGAGGAGTCGGGGTTCGATTTTGGGTGAACGGGGGAGTTACTATAAGGGTGCGGGTTATTGGGTTTTGGGTTCGGGTACGGGTTAGTGGATTTAGGATCCGGTTTGGGTATGGGTTTAGGTTGGTTTTGTTTGATAATTAATATTATTAAACATATATATATAGAAAAATAGTTTTGGACCTCAATAAAATCCAGAAAATTTCTACAATACTCTAATAATAGTTGTACACCCAAAAATATATTTTCTGTATAATATTATTATTTAATTAAATACACATAAATATTAAATCATGAATATATATTATTCTAATTAGCTAAAAATACAGAAAAATTCTCTCTTAACCTCATTAATTCATAATACCAATAATTAAAAACAATAAAATCTAAAATCTAAAAAACAAGGGGTTTACAATCTACCCAACTTAAAAGAATTGCGTCATCGCAATTAAGAAAACGAAACGTAACTGGTCAGGAAAGATTTGCTCCAGAAATGAAGACGCGGTTGTATGAAATTTGTTGAAGTACGACACAAAGGATAAGGGACCATGAACAAGAAAAAATCGAGAGGAAGGGTAAGGATTTTGTTCAAGCAGAACACATAGAGAATCAATAAAAACTTTTCCCTAGGCAATGAGAGATAAGTAAATCAAGAGTAAAGGAGTCTGATTAGAGCGAGGATCAACTACAGGTTCTAAAAATTTGGGTACTACTTACATATCACTACTCTAGACTAACAAGTTCATGCTAGGGAATGGAACTAACAGGCACATGCTAAAGTATTACTAAGAATATTCATTACTATAGCTAGCTATGATAAAACTAAATCTTACTTATATTCGCTACTCCTCTAGTCCGTGTCTCCTCCACTGTCATCGCAAAAGTATGTCCACGTCCCTGTGATGATGACCTCTGTGATGCCAAAGGTGGCCTCGGCTGATATACTCTTGGTGCTGGCGGTCTGAATCCTCCATCTTCCGCCTGTGATGCTCCTGGTGCTGGATAAGCTGGTCGATGTGGCTGCTGGACTAGTCTCGGTGATGGTAAAGCTTGTCGGTGAACCATCAGTACTTGTCGGTGAACCATCGGTGCTTCTCCTCGATGCTCCATGCAATTTTTGGCTGAATATTGGTGTTTGATAATAAACGAAAGAAATTGAAACTAGGTTTATACAAAACCATTTCTTTGTTTACAAACAAGAAAAAGAAGTACAATTAATCCTATACGAGGATGTTAAGTACAAAAATTTGATTCTGGAAAAATATTGCTATAGGAGTCTGATCTGCGGTCGATCACTTTGTCCCTTGGACCACACGATGACGAAGAAGTGTTGTAGAAGATGAAAAAGAAGCTTCAAAGACTGCAGGAGAGGTTGAAATCTCGTTGCCAAAGCTCTCTATCTGTGCTTTCTTGACCTTGACCTCTGTCCGTGACTCTTGAATTCTCTCCACCTTGGATCCGACTCCTGGACCTCCGTGGCCGGAGGTCTCTATTTATAGAGTTCAGCTACAGTCGACGTATAAACCGAACAACGGAGAGAGCTGTACCTTTTATGCGGCGGTTATAATAACTGCTACCCACGTATGAATGATCTCCTGAATCTGCGTATGACGCGTGTCCCATTATGAGGTAATGCGTATAATCTCTCATCGAAGATCACGGCATGCAAGCCACATAGGTAACTGTCCCTCGCGTAGAGAAGGTTGGCATGAAAGCCAAATAACTGTCACGTTGACGTAAAAGCCAAATAGCTGTCTTGTTGGCGTAGAACCCAAGTAGCTGTCATGTTGGCATAGCAGCCAAATAGCTGTCATGTTGGCGTAGAAGCCAACTAGCTGTCTTGTTGGCATAGAAGCCAAATTCTGCGTAAAGCTTGATGCTGCATGGATAGGTAACCAGCGTAAAGATAGCCAATTATCCTTCTTTGACTGAGGTCTTGAGCGTATTCTGGGCCAAATAGCCTTATCACGCACCTTTGCATATATAGCCTGAGTTGGCGTATTTCGAGGAGGTAGCATACGGCGTACTCCTATAGTTGAAAATAGCCAGGTCGGCGTATTTCGAGGAGATAGCATACGGCGTACTCATATAGCTGAAAATAGCTTGGTTGGCGTAACGTGCAGGGATGGTGATATGAGCGTATTAGCCCTAATTATAGCTCTCCCAGTCTTTAAAAGTAGAACCAAATCTCGTGCATTAAATACAGAGATCTGCCCCAATCTCGCGCATTAACTGCAGAGACGTGCCTCGAGTTCTGTACAAAGAACAGCTTTTGACGTGGCGGTTGGTTTCGTCTTATCCTGAGCGTAAAAACTCATCTCTGCCTGTGTAAAATAGGCAGCGTATTCCTTGAATGCGTAAACGACGTCTTATATTAAGGATTATGTCACTAAACGACAGTCTGGGGCTCTGTGCAGAATCATCATAACAGCCGTCCTCTCGATCGTCGTGCAGTACTCTTTGTCAGGAGTCAGGTTCACTGCTTTGTCTGACACGTTCATTCGAGGAATACGAAGAGTTTCTCGTACAACTTCACGCTGCATTAAAAGCAGACAGGTTTTACGCCGAAGTGGCGATGTAGCAACCTTTTTACGCCGAAGAAGTCTGGAAGTACTGCTTTATGCGGGTTGTTCTGGAGCTATGTTTTACGCTGAACAGCGTTGAAGCCCTGCTGTACGCTGATGGCTCTGAAGTCATGTTTTACGCCACCCAGTGCTGGAGCTCTGTTTTACGCGGGCTTCCTGCATGTTGAGGGTTTTACGCGTATGATTCCCCAGCGTATTTTTCATGCTTCTACAAGACCCCCTTCAAAGTTTTCAAATTCCTCGTAATTTGAAATACTTTGAATGAAGCATGAAACGGTCAAGTTTGACTCGTTCTGCGAGGCTGATTTCTCGATGAATTTTTAGAAATTTGTTGGGATTTGATGTGTTCTCTTCTGCCTATATAAAGGCAAGTGAGTGAACCTGTCTTTCTACACATCCTTCATCAAAAGAGATGGTTGCCGAGATCCATTGGGCTGGCATGAGGAAGAAGAAGATCATGCTCTTCCAGCCTGTAAGGAGCCGTAAAAAGAAGCATCTTCGAGCGAATGTCCTCTGCAACGATGGATCATGGAATGATATCATAGCTTCCTTTGCTCGGGATAATCAACAATTTTATATGGCGATTCATCCAGGAGAGAGGATGGCTGCTTTGGCATGACAGATTAGGGATTTAACTGCTCCTCCCCAATGATGTACCTTTTTGTTTCTCCTATAATTTCTCAGAGATAATAAAGATACATTTTCTAACTTTGTGGACCCATCACTTTAGAATATGATAGGCTAAGATGAAAGTGATATCAGAGGTATCATTAACATGACGCACTTTCGTTAAGGTTTTGCTGAATGTAAATCTATTCAGAGGTAACATGAACCTGATAGAATATAATCCAACTAAATTTGTATACTAAACACTATCAGAGGTAATATGAACATGATAGGTTTACAAATTAGTCAAGCATATTCATTAAGAGGTTATATGAATCTGATAGAATATGATCCAGCTAACCTTTGTGCATGGTATCGTCAGAATAAGATCTTCATCATACCCCGTTAAGCAAAGAAGATCAAGTATAGTACTTCTTCGGAAATTTGCAGTTGATAGGAGCCATTATTAAATTTTCATTAGGTTTAGCTAATTTGTAAGCGCCATTTGCAATTATATAAGGGCCCTCCATTTCTTTATGATTGTTTATGCGAACTTTGGACATCGTACTAGAGGTGTTTGTTGAGGACATTCCACTAGGAAATCTTTGGTGGACCTATTATTTGTTGCGTACGTTGAGTGCAAATAATAAGTTTGAAACAAGCCCTATCAGAGGTAGTATGGACGTGATAGGTTTTGTGGCTGGTAGAGACATCCTGCTGGGGGATTTTTGTGGACCCATTACTTCTTGTGTACGAGAGTACAAGTAATGGATTTGAGATAAGTCCTGACAGAGGTAATACGAATGCTGTAAAATATGACTCTGTGGGGATGGTGGAGAGACATATTTCAGATGTAATATGAACATGTCCTGACTTTTGCTGGAAAAAACGAAGATAGTTCAAAGATAATATGGACGTGAATAATTTATTTCCATTGCGGGCATTCCACAGAGGAAATTTTTTGTGGACCTATTACTTCTTGTGCACGAGAGTGCAAGTAATAAGTTCGGGACAAGCCCTGCCAGAGGTAATATGGACGTGGCAGTTTTTGTGGACCTGTAAACCCCCTCACCAAAAATAGATATTTTGTGTATATTTTATATTATTATATTTATTATAGATATTAAATTTTTTTAGAGTATTCTCTTAGTTAATTAGAAAATAAATTTCTTGATATATTTACTTATATAAATATTTATTTAGAATTATTTTAGGTTATTTTAGACTTTTGGAGATTTTTCTAGAATTTTTGGTAATTAAAACTTAGGAAACATAAATTTCTAGGACTTCTATGATTTACTATACGACCAAACTTGCATGTTGTTCCTACCAAATATTTATTTTAGTTTAAAATATTTAATTATATTTTTCTGTAATTTATTTAGAATTTTAAGAATTTTATTTAGATTTTTAAAATTGTTTAGGATTTATTTGGATATATATAGTCTTAATATTAGATAGATGCTAATTTAGTGTTAATAGATATTAATAAGATTTTATAAATTATTTGTATTATCTTTAATTATATTTAAGATTATAAATTATTGAGATAAATTTAAACTCTAATATAAATTAATTCAAATCCTGAACCTACTAGGAAACTTCATGCATATCCTATCCTTATTTAAATTCATCATAATCCTATCCAAATTAACCAATCCTAGTCCTATTTAATTAAGTAGTGTCCACCATTATAAATACCTCATCCTTCATATTTTTCTTCCCCAAATTTCTCTCTTTTTCGTCCAAAAATAGTCAAAATTTGTCATAAATTCAGCCCCATTTTCTACTAGTTATGACGAATTAAAAAGACGATATCTCCTAGCTCCGGACTCCAAACGCGCTCCATTTTTTTTTGTTAAAACTATATCAAGGTTAGTTTTCTGATTATATAATTTATTTTAATAATTTATGAACCTATTTTTCCAGAAAATTCTAAAAGTGTCAGTTGTCCGAAATCAGACGCATTTTGGTGTTTTTGAGATTACGGGAGATCCCGAACTCGGAATTACGAGCCGTTTGAAGTTTCAAAAATCTGACATGATAAAATTTCATAAAATTATTTTTATAGAATTTAATATGTAAATTTAATCTACTATAAAATTTGTGCAACGTAGACCTAAATAGGAAACCACTAAAAACTGTCATCTGTGCGTCCTTGTGGCCACAACTCTTTACCGACTTGTGATTTTATGAAATTGTCGATTTCAGTGTTCATGTAGCATTAAAATATATAGGATTTCACACATAAATCCAGGATTTGAGTTCGTTGACTTTTTGGTCAACGGATTGCCTCGATTTGCGTGCCACGGAACACAAATCCTTAAAGTTGACTTTCTTTGGACCAAAATTAGAGCTTAACAATAAAATTAGATTATAATAAGATTAAAATACTAATTTAGGTTATTTTATTCAGAGTTAAAATAGATTAAAATAGCAAAAACTATTCACCCACTTTTGTAACCTAACTTGTTTAATTTATGTGACGGGTAGATCGGACGACGCCTTGAGTTGGGACTTCATCCTTTTCAGACCAGGCAAAATACCTTGCCAAATTATTTACAGTACTTTGCATGCTTAGTATATTTCTTTATATTTATTGCAGTTCTGTTTATTCATTGCATGTGTAGTTTCTTTCAGTCATTACTATATATTAGATATGTTGACACACACTTGACACTTAGTATCATAGAGGACAATCAGTAGGCGTATGAGCTTTAACCACTCTGGTAAATCGTAGTAACTAGCACGCACTATGGTGGTCGTGTCCGATGGTCGCTACCCCCGAGGTATGTCGATTGATGGAGTCACGAGGGTCGCTACCCCCGAGGTATGTCGGCTGCTGATGTTCTAGACGTGTGTATGAGTTGTGAGGCTTAGATCGAGTAGCCTACCCTTACCCATACGTCAAAAAGTTGTCCTCATTTGCATTCATATAGATTGTCTTGTATAGCGTACTTATTTATTTTCAAACATTATGCATGTTTACTGTATTCAAATTGGCATGCTTCCATGTATCTTGTTACGTTCATCTCACTACCAGAATAAGTCAATTTAGCGACGTCTAAAAACGTCGCTAAATAACCAAAATACGTCGCTAAGTTGGTTTAGCGACGTAATTAGCGACGTTTTAAAGCAGTCGCTAAAACAAAAAATGTCGCTAAACGTCGCTATACCGACATTTTTTAGCGACTTTAATGTGTCGCTAAATTTAGCGACGCCGCGTCACTACATAGCGACGTTTATTGAAGTCGCTAAACGTCGCTAATTAGCGACTTATATAGCGACGTTACACCGACGTCTTTAATGACCTGGCACTACTGCCATGTCAGCAGTTTGCGACGTACAACGACGATTTTAGCCACATTATTAGCAACGTATTTAGCGACGATTAACAGCATCGCTAATTAGCGACGTATTTAGCGACATAAATGAACGTCGCTAACCGTCGCTAATTTTCAAAAAAAAATTACTGAATTGCATTTCTGGGTTTACCAACCCCTTGGGTTCATTATAAGGTATATGATGGTAGTAGAAATAATTGAATAAAGAACACAGTAGCAGCACCAAGGGAGAAAATTCTAGTGCACTGGGTAAATACAGGCCAAGTATCAGTCATCAATTGTAAACCAAAATATGAATAATATAATAAAATTTGAAGAAAAGAAGCATCCAGCAAATCTTATCGTTAACGTAAAGAATATGGCAAATTTATATCCATACAATCGCATCCTAAATAATAATAAAAATATAAATATTCAGTAACTAACTATACTACTACGGATCTGCAGGAGGCTGACCACCGGCGCGCTTGAAGGATAAGAACTGCTCATACTCGTCCCGTAGAATCGACATCGATGTCGATGGAGAAGGCAGTGACGTCGGTGGAGTCTGTGTCGATATAGGCGCACCAGGAGGCCGTGCCCGCTCCAAGTCTGCAAGTCGCTGGTTGTAAGAATCCATGGTAGATATCAGTCTCGTACTACTATGAACCATTGAATCATGCATCATCGTCAGCCTCTCGCCCATTGATAGCCGTGACGCTAGTCTGTGTCGATATAGGCGCACCAGGAGGCCGTGCCCGCTCCAAGTCTGTAAGTCGCTGGTTGTAAGAATCCATGGTAGATATCAGTCTCGTACTACTATGAACCATTGAATCATGCATCATCGTCAGCCTCTCGCCCATTGATAGCCGTGACGCCTGCAACTCCATGATGTTGAGGTCATTGGAGGCTCTAATATCATTTATCAAATCCCGGAGCTCCGTCATGCTGCGGTCGAGCATATCGAATCGTGTGATGAGCATCGGATCGTCCGCCTACGGCTGGGACCGTGGCTGCTCCTCCATCCTTCGCAGCAATTCGTCACGGAGAGACAATCTGACGGTCAACGGCCTCCTGGACGGCCTCCTGGACTCTGGCCGACGACTGCGAGGGCTGTGTGGAATGCGCAGCTGTCGGGGAGGCCCTAGATGACTGCGTCGCAACCAGGGCGCCATAGGAGCCCATACCGTAGTACGTACCCCTCTGGAGACTACCAGCTGCGGTCACCCACAGGTCGTCCGCCGACGGAGCTGGAGCGGGCTGCGACAAAGTACCAGCCTCTCCAGATGTAGGTGCACTAGCAGTCGCCCGCTCACGCAGCCTAAGATACTCGACCTAGAAAGGTTTGGAAACTCGATAGTTGCCTAAGTTATATTAAAATTAACACAAAGTAAAGTAATACTTACATAGGTCTGCGAGGCCCTCTCATCAATGAGATTTTCGTCCTTGCGATGGGTGGCCAAGAATACGGTCACCATATTTGCATCCTCACCCCTCTGTACCTGTTAGAAAAATATTATTTATTACTAAACTTAAACATTTTTTCCAAGTACCATTTTATGGTACTTACATTAAAATAATATATTTTAAAAGAAAAAATATACCAAACAACAAAAATGTTCCGTCATCGGAATCGAGCCACCACACCACTTGGCAGCATTCCGCCTAGCCACCTTGGCCTTCTCAGACCTTTCCTTGTAGCTCGGATCGTCGAATCTAGCCCTCATCGCAGTCCACTGCTCAGGCGTGATCCAATCTTGGATCGGTTTTCCAGCACGATCATGAGCCTTCTGGTCATCCAGAGCATCTCGGATAAGCTTGGCGGCAACGGTAGGAAAGAGCCGCTCGATCAACTCGGCCCGGTACGGAGGATAAAAATATGTTTGCTACAATAAATAATTTAGTAAGTTAGCATCACGGATAAGTTATATAATATGCATAAATTAGAGGATTTATTTAATATACTTTTACCTGGAAGTGCGCAAACCAGAATGCCTTCCTCTCTTCCGGAGCCTCAGAGTAGTTGATACAAGGGCCACCGTAGTTGTTCCTCAAAAATTGGCCCAGGCGTCTCTGAACCGACGATGGACGATATCTATACAGAGATAATAATTTAGAATACTGAAAAAGTCAATATACGATGAATAAAGAAATAAACAATATATATTATACTAAACCATCTAATTGACTTACTTTGTACCGTCGGCCCAAATCTCTGTCCTCGTCTCCTCCGGAGGTGCGCATGGAGGATCTTGCTGATGCTGGGACAACGTGGACACGACCTCCTCGACATGCTCATATGTCGCCATGGTTCCGTCAGCAGGAGGAATGCTGGACGAGGGTGTACTATCACGCCTGGAACTACTCGTACCAACAGTCGGAGATGTGAGTGATCGATATACTGGAGTACTGGGCGACGATGATCCGGAACCAACAGTAGGCAGTACCGAAGGAGCACTTTGTCTACCTCGGGACCTCCCAAATCCTCCGCGTCATCCTGTCATATCTGATAACAATATATGATGAATATAGAGAAACACAAATATATAGTACATTCTACAGTCGAAATATGATGCATATCTCAAAGCATTCTACAGTCAAAATATAATACATATATTAGTTAATGGGTACATCTACTTCGTCAATTTTTCAACCTTGATCTACATTCTACAGTCAAAATATAGTTACATTCTACATGCAATATATTTTATTTTCAATCATCTTTAGAAAATTTACCTTGTTCGTCCAGTTATGGGTGCGACCAAATCCGTCACACTTGTACCCCTTAGCAGGCTCTTCGATAGCACTTGGTAAATCTTTTACCTCTTCCCATATCGTGCATCCGGGCCACCTTGGCGGTGGATTGGCCTTCTCCACAACTCCCGCACGAAAAGCATTCCGGTTCCTCCGGTACGGATGATCCTTCGGCAAAAATTGTCGATGACAATCGAAGAAGCATGGTTTGTCTCCGTATTTCAAACGAAAAGCCTGAGTACGGTCCATGCAATACGGACATGAGAGACGACCATGGGTGCTCCATCCCGATAACATTCCATAGGCCGAAAAGTCGTTGATTGTAAAACCCCCTTCCTAGAAAATCGTATATACCTTTTTTTTTATTAATTATTAATTAAATTATAGTAATTAGGGCTAAATAGGAGAAATAGATTTTTAATAATTTTATTTTAGGTGTTCGGGCACTTAGAGGATTTATGGGACCATTAGAAATTTTTCGAAATTTATTCCATGTAGGAGACCCCTTGAGCAGTTGCTAGCCTAACGGTGTGCATTATTCTAATCTATAAATTTCTTATGAGTATATATATATATATATATATATATATATATATATATATATATATATATATATATATATATATACAAATATATATGTATATATATATTTAAGAAGAAGAAAAGAAAAGAAAAGAAAAGAAAAGAAAAGAAAGTATAAAGAAATTAATAATATATTAATAATAATAATACTAATAATACTAACTTTATTATTCCACTTAGCAACTTCCAACTAGCAAAAGTTAGAAACTTGCAAGCACAACAAACCATTCACGTTAGCAAACTTGCAACTTAGC
This sequence comes from Iris macrosiphon, assembly GCA_036927795.1. NCBI lineage: Eukaryota > Viridiplantae > Streptophyta > Magnoliopsida > Asparagales > Iridaceae > Iris > Iris macrosiphon. The sequence continues at coordinate 164,913,078 of JAYESA010000002.1, forward strand.
AAGTTAGCTTACTAACAATTCCAACAGCGCCTCCCCCCCCCCCTCTTTTACGTGGACCCGCCTTCTCTCTTCCTATCATATATATATATATATATATATATATATTATTTCATAAAACCCTAACCTAGAATCTCCAGACCCCCTCTTCTCATCTAGAGCCGCCACCGCAACCAGAGAACCCCACCAGGCCGTCCAAATCAATTCCGACGACCCCGACCTCGCGCACTGTAGATTCCCACACGAGGTACCTTCGTTCCGGAGTTGCTTTCCGTCGACTCGCTCAACCAAACACCGTTCCGTCTTCACCGGTATGCTCACCCCTTAACCCTCTCCCATATTTGTATAATAGTAGACCTCGAACAACGTGTACCCATAGGCGAAAATAGCGCCCAAGTTGGCGCGAACAGACCGAATTCTGGGATCACAGAAAACTGCGGTGATCACCCATGTTGCCGAGTTCGTATCTCCCACCACAGAGATCCAAATTTGGTGATTCTTTTTTATATGTGTAGAACACTTGACATAGTTTATTTTCTGTTAAATAGCCCTAGATTATTAGCTGCTGTGGACAGAATTAAATTCGTCACAAAATCCCGCGAACCCACTTTTTCTAGATTTCCAAAAGTTGGAAAATGGAGCGCGTCCCGCCAAACGGGACCGCCCCGCCGTGTACCAAGTGTACCAAATGGTGCACGCAGTGTAACCGGACACGTAAAAATTTGTGGGAACTGATTCGGAAGTGTGTGCGCACCGGAATCAGGCCGTATCCGCGGACACACCCCGTGTCGCAACTTTTGTGGAACTCGCGCGTATTTTGTGCACGCTTGTCAGATTACGACAAAACTTGTGCCACTGGACTCGTGGTAATGCGCTGGTCCTGTGACCCAATTTTCACGCAATTCTGAGACGGTTGACCAAGTCGCCAATTGGCGGGCCCCACAGTTGACCTTTTGGACAAAATTATGTTCGACCCATCGGAATTCATATTTGGACATACCGTTGGATTCGTATTGATATTTAGAGTTGTTTGACCTATAGTTTGTCCCATTTAGAGACAATACCCTCGCTGGTCGCTACCCCCGCGGTATGTCGATTTCTGATGTCCATTGACGTGTGTGTGAGTTGTGAGGTAGATCGAGTAGCCTACCCTTGCCCATACGTCAAAAAGTTGTCCTCATTTGCATTCATATATATTGTCTTGTACAGCGTACTTATTTATTTTCAAATTATATGCATGTTTACTGTATTCAAGTTGGCTCGTATTTTCTGTATCTTGTTACGTCCCTCTGAGGACCTGGTCCTCTGCCAGGTGTATATGTTCTTGAGTATTTGTAGGAGCGCAGATTTGGATGGTGACATATGATCCGAGGATATCTTCTCTTCGAGTCCGTGATTGATAGCTGGTATTCTTATATTGTGTTTATTGAGTTGTACTCATATTGTATTTGCTCTTATATTCGAGTTGGTAGTAGATTTGTTTCCATCCAACTATCATCCTTAGATACTTTTTATTGAGATCTAGTTTCATAGATACTGGTTATTTATTTCCATATGATTTTGGTGGATGAAATTTAGATTTTACCCTGTGACTTGTATTACATTTTATACCACTTGTGGATTTGATATTCATATTACAGCATACGTATGGATTTGGTTTCCATATATTGGAGTTGCCATATCCATGCGGCTGGCATGCTTACGTGTCCTAGTCCTACGTATTTTTGGGACTGGGGCGTGACATGTTTTTGTGGTGGCCCATGCAGGTCGAGAGCATATTGTCTCGGTTACGTTATTGTATCGAACAAGCCTGCACCTAGGAATAGAGTATAGGATCTCATCCATAATTGACTATGATTCGCTTTTCTTTCAATCCATTCTATCTGAATAATTGCATCCTGCTTGATTCCTGTACTTCCCTAATAGTTCTTTGAGTATATCCTTCTGCTAGAATATAGGAACCCCTATTATTAGGATGATAATTATGGTAGCACACCTATTAAGAATACAACGAGAATATAGACACACCACTAAGTTTAGAATATCTAGTGAACCCTAGAATTCCTTATCTATAGAGTGGTTTACCATTACCCCTTGATGTATTATGAGGACTTGAGAGTAGTATAGATACTACTAGAGTTAGTTAGAAGTTTGACCATATTGTTTGACCCTAGTATTGAGGAACCAATAGAAATCCAAGGATAAATATTATGGCTGGACCTAACTCTTATGGCGAGATAATATTAGAACTATAAACTTAGATCATTGCCTTATTAGTAGCAGACAGTACCTTAGGAAGCCAAGAGCAATGAATATAACATTTCTCTTGATCACACCTCGAACATAGCAACTAGCATACCACTCCTCCTTAGAAAACCATGAAGCTATCTAGAGCCCTATTCTAATTTCATATATTGTTCCTCTGCGACCTTAGCGTTCGCCAATTGCGCGATGACTAAATTTTGTTCCTCTATTCTTCATCTTTCAACGTGTGCCATCTGACACTTCTGATTATAGACCAAGTGATTTTATTTTATGTTAGGATATATATAACTTGCTAGGATTTTGGTTGTTACTCTTGAATTTTGAATGATATGCTTAGTAGTTAGAACTTGATGGTTTAAGCCATTCTTGTAGATTGAGACATGGTGCTTATCCCTTAGTTTTAAATTGTGTAACATGTACCCCCACCTCGACACGAGTTATATTCCCTTTTCCTTGAGGCCAGTAACTGTTCCACTCTTACTATTGACACTTGCCCTAAGACTAAGACTTAGGACGACAGTATTTTTTCAGACTGTAGAACTTTGAGGCTATACCCCCTACTTTGTCGACTATCGACTTAGACAAGGAATTAGTATGACAAATATAGAGATTATAGAGTCTTATCTTTTTGTGAACTTGAATTGTTATGTACCTCATTTCATCATAATCCAGCGTATTTATATTTTCTGTACTACCTTGATTTATGCTGCTATTATAGCCTAGTTTTTGCAAGCTTATTCTTTTATCGAGCTTGCTCATGACATATGTATTATTGGGTGCACACAATGATACAATTGCCTAATCAGAATCGGTATATTAAGGTCTAGCTAACCTTAGTACACTTGGTTAGCTCTTCGCATGATTGCTTTACGTGGATTGAGATATATGGTAGTAGACGGATATACTTGCCCCTAGACATGTCTGACACATTATACCGGTTACATAACTGTACTGATACGAGCATATAAATAGGAAGTTACCAAAAAAAGGATTTCAATCCACAACTGTCCTGACAACTCCCTTTTCGAATTCTTTAATCTCTTTGAACCTCGTACTCGTATTCTGTCACCTTCACCTTGAATTCTTTATTATAGCTCTCCGTCTTCCCTTATTTCGGAAAGACGAAACCTCGTGCTAGTATAAGTTGATACACTGATAGTACTAGATAAACCCCATAAGGCTAATCACATGACTTAGTGACACTCTTTTATAATTGATTAAGGGCATATCATAGGTGATATGTTTGGTGTTGAATCCTGACGATTGAATAACATGGTTAAATAATTTGAGGAATAATTTTCCTAGATGTACAGCCTTAGATAAAAGATGGATAAATTTTAAGTTCGGTAGATTGTGAACCTCTCACCCAAAATTAGACCTACTTGGCCGAGATAGTGAGACTAAGGTTAGATTGAGTCCAGTTAGAGATAGAACACGATATTTTTTATTTAATTTTGCAATAATTATATCACTTAGCGCACCTTACTGTGCTCTAATAATTGGAACACTACACTAGCCACTACCTTCCTACAAATTCCATACCCTTATCTTAGACGTACCCATCACCCAATTCTCATCTTTGTGCAATTTTTTTTAATTGTTGGGCGCTTTTATGCAAAAGAGCATTTAGGTGTCCACACCATTGGTCATGACACATGAAGAAACCTATTTTTCGCTCATGTGGATTTTCTCATGATTTTTAGGGATGTGCAATGCGCAACATCACCCACCCCTTTAAACCTAGCCTTGGATTTTAAACGATGCAAATCTTATACCATCCTTGATATTCTATCGTGGCTTAATTTTAATTTCGAGGACGAAATTTTTATAAGTTGGGTAGAATGTAAAACCCCCTTCCTAGAAAATCGTATATACCTTTTTTTTATTAATTATTAATTAAATTGTAGTAATTAGGGCTAAATAGGAGAAATAAATTTTTAATAATTTTATTTTAGGTGTTCGGGCACTTAGAGGATTTATGGGACCATTAGAAATTTTTCGGAATTTATTCCATGTAGGAGACCCCTTGAGCAGTTGCTAGCCTAACGGTGTGCATTATTCTAATCTATAAATTTCTTATGAGTATATATATATATATATATATATATATATATATATATATATATATATATATATATATATATTTAAGAAGAAGAAAAGAAAAGAAAAGAAAAGAAAGTATAAAGAAATTAATAATATACTAATAATAATAATACTAATAATACTAACTTTATTATTCCACTTAGCAACTTCCAACTAGCAAAAGTTAGAAACTTGCAAGCACAGCAAACCATTCACGTTAGCAAACTTGCAACTTAGCAAGTTAGCTTACTAACAATTCCAACAGCGCCTCCCCCCCCCCCCCTCTTTCACGCGGACCCGCCTTCTCTCTTCCTATCATATATATATATATATATATATATATATATATATATATATATATATATATATATATATATATATATATTATTTCATAAAACCCTAACCTAAAATCTCCAGACCCCCTCTTCTCATCTAGAGCCGCCACCGCAACCAGAGAACCCCACCAGACCGTCCAAATCAATCCCGACGACCCCGACCTCGCGCACTGCAGATTCTCACACGAGGTACCTTCGTTCCGGAGTTGCTTTCCGTCGACTCGCTCAACCAAACGCTGTTCCATCTTCACCGGTATGCTCACCCCTTAACCCTATCCCATATTTGTATAATAGAAGACCTCGAACAACGTGTACCCATAGGCGAAAACAGCGCCCAAGTTGGCGCGAGCAGACCGAATTCTGGGATCGCAGAAAACTGCGGTGATCACCCATGTTGTCGAGTTCGTATCTCCCACCACAGAGATCCAAATTCGGTGATTCTTTTTGATATGTGTAGAACACTTGACCTAGTTTATTTTCTGTTAAATAGCCCTAGATTATTAGCTACTGTGGACAGAATTAAATTTGTCACAAAACCCCGCGAACCCACTTTTTCCAGATTTACAAAAGTTGGAAAACGGAGCGCGCCCCGCCAAACGGGACCGCCCCGCCGTGTACCAAGTGTACCGAACGGTGCACGCAGCGTAACTGGACACGTAAAAATTTGTGAAAACTGATTCAGACGCGTGTGCGCGCCGGAATCAGGCCGTATCCGCGGACACATCCCGTGTCGCAACTTTTGTGAAACTCGCACGTATTTTGTGCACGCTTGTCAGATTGTGACGAAACTTATGCCACTGGACTCGTGGTAACGCGCTGGTCCTGTGACCCAATTTTTACGCAATTCTGAGACGGTTGACCAAGTCGCCAATTGGCGGGCCCCACAGTTGACCTTTTGGACAAAATTGTGTTCGGCTCATCGGAATCTATATTTGGACATACCGTTGGGTTCATATTAATATTTAGAGTTGTTTGACCTATAGTTTGTCCCATTTAGAGACTGTTACCCTCGGCACATTTTTCGGTGCAAAGTGGGCCACAGGTGGATCCCACTTTTACCCAAAATTACCGTTTTACCCCTGTATCCAAATTGGACGAAAGGGAAGTGCTTTTTAGCTATTTTACTTATTCTGGGAACGTTGGTGATGTTTATTTCAGCATTCGGAGATATTTGTTCTGCGGCCATAGCTTTTGATCCTGTGTGTTGGACTTCTGGACAGTACACCTTGCAGCTATCTTATTAGGCAAGATACCTTGCCAAATTGCTTACAGTATTTTGCATGCTTAGTATATTTCTTTATATTTATTGCATTTCTGTTTATTTATTGCATGTGTAGTTTCTTTCAGTCATTACATATATTAGATATGTTGACACACACATGACACCTAGTATCATGAGAGGACAATCATTAGGCGTATGGGCTTTTAACTACTCTGGTAAACCGTAGTATATAGTTTGCACTACGGGCGTGTGTTGCGCTGGTCGCTACCCCCGCGGTATGTCGATTTTTGGAGTCTCGCTGGTCGCTACCCCCGCGGTATGTCGATTTCTGATGTCCATTGACGTGTGTGTGAGTTGTGAGGTAGATCGAGTAGCCTACCCTTGCCTATACGTCGAAAAGTTGCCCTCATTTACATTCATATAGATTGTCTTATACAGCGTACTTATTTATTTTCAAATTATATGCATGTTTACTGTATTTAAGTTGGCTCGTATTTTCTGTATCTTGTTACGTCCCTCTGAGGACCTGGTCCTCTGCCAGGTGTATATGTTCTTGAGTATTTGTAGGAGCGCAGATTTGGATGGTGACATGTGATCCGAGGATGTCTTCTCTTCGAGTCCGTGATTGATAGCTGGTATTCTTATATTGTGTTTATTGTGTTGTACTCATATTGTATTTGCTCTTATATTCGAGTTGGTAGTGGATTTGTTTCCATCCAACTATCATCCTTAGATACTTCTTATTGAGATCTAGTTTCATAGATACTGGTTATTTTTTTCCATATGATTTTGGTGAATGAGATTTAGATTTTATCCTGTGACTTGTATTACATTTTATACCACTTGTGAATTTGATATTCATATTACAGCGTACGTATGGATTTGGTTTCCATATATTGGAGTTGCCATATCCATGCGGCTGGCATGCTTACGTATCCTAGTCCTACGTGTTTTTGGGACTGGGGCGTGACATTGATGGTCCACATAAGTGCTGCCCTCATCTGAAAATTCTGCTTTCTTGAAATATCGTACGTGTTGGCACCTACTTCCCACAGCTGATTCAACTCATCTATCAAAGGCTGTAAATAAACATCGATGTTCCTCTTCGGATTGTTCGGACCCGAGATAATAACGGTTAGGAACATATACGGAGTCTTCATGCACATCCAAGGCGGCAGATTGTACGAAGTGACGATCACAGGCCAACACGAATACTGGGAGCCCAAAAGTTTGAATGGGGTAAAACCGTCAGAGGAGAGCCTCAATCTGATATTACGTGCTTCCTCGACAAAATATGGATACTCTCGATCAAAGTGCTTCCATGCTTCTCCATCGGATGGATGATCCAATACTCCTTCGATCTATTTTCGTCTGTGCCAACTCATGTTTTCTGCAGTCTCCTTAACAATAAACAACCACTGCAACCGCGGCGTCAAAGGCAAGTAGTGCATCGAATCGGTAGGCTTCCTTGCACCGACAAACTTTCCTCTAACAGTGGCCTTGTAGCGATCAGCACCACAGAATCTGCACACATCTTCATCCTTGTCGTCTTTGTAGTACAACATGCACCTGTTGTGACATGCATCAATTTTCTCGTATCCTATCCAAAGCGATCTCACCATCCTCTTAGATCGATAGAAGTCTTTAGACAACTTTGCACCCTCGGACAAGATCTCTATAATCAAATTGAGCAGTCGATTATAGCATTCTTGCGACATGTTAAAATCGGACTTGATGCTCAATAATCTTGTAACCACCTCCAATGGTGAATGATCCTCACAACTAGGATATAGTGGAATCCTTGCATTCTCCAGCAACTTCATAAACTTTGCAGCATCGGCATTCGGTGCCTGCATCATAATTGTCCGGATTGAAACTAGGCCCGCCGCATCATAAACCATGTTCACCAACCCGTCGTCGTAAGCATCGTGGTCGTGGACATCCATATACGGCTCCGACTCCGATGCTAGAGATACAAGTTCTCCGTGCGCGGTCCACTGATAGTAATTCGGCGTGAAGTCCTTCGAGTATAAATGATATGTAACTTTCACTTCTGGATGATATTTTCTGTTGCGATATCTCACACACAGACACTTAATTTTGGTACCGTTCATGTACTGAGGGAACGCCTTGGCGAACTGCAGGAACTGTTGTACACCCTCAATGAATTCATCCTGCACACCACACATGTCATCAGGATGACGGTTGTACATCCACGAACGATGACGCAGATAGTAATTCATATCCATTTCTAGATACTTCTGCAAAAATGACAATATGTATCATATAAATCATTACATACAGTCGCTCCGCCCTTGGGTGGATGTATTCAATGTTAAGAAGTGTTGTTTATTACTGGTCTTCTCTTTGGAATAGTTAATATGAAGATTGGAGGAAAATGTATTTGTCTTCATCTTCTATAGGAAGATTAATGCTAGTGGAGATATAATAACATGAATCAGAGACTTTGCAAAGTCTGTGTACAATGTTCAACATATACTGAAATCAACTACATGACTTGGTCGTCTTTACTTTCTTCTATAAAGAGAAGTCTTCATATATAGAGAAGATATTGATGGTAGATTATTACTCCAATCAACTAAATGTATTTAACTTGCAACTGTTTAAATGGTTTCTTCAATCTTTTCTATCATTAATCTATTATATAACACTCTTTTGGGGTCAGATGTTTGAATCATATTATTTCGTTCAGTTCTGCTACACCAAACTATAAGGACCCTTGTGAAATGGAGCAGAGTCCGACAAGATCAGGACATTTTGGGTGTAGAGTGTACCTGAAATTGATTGAGAGATTTTGTCTACTACTAATTACCAATGTCTTCAAAACCTTCAAGCGGTGGAGGTTCTGATTGAGAAGCAAACTGAGGAAAAATCAAACGTCTTTGTATTGATAATGGCATGATTTTTTTTCTAATGAGTTTAATGAGTTTTGCAAACATGAGGTCATCTTCAGACATTGTACATTTAAAGAGAATCTGCAGCAAAATGGGTTGCAGAATGCATAACAGGGTGTCCCGTTATACAGAGCTAGTGCACACTCTCTAATGTTGGATTCTCTGAGGATTTCTAGGCTGAGAGTATTACTTAGTCACTTTCCCCTCTCTGCTCATTGTGAGTCCCTGAGAGTCGAGGGAGCAAAGTCTAGGATTTTAAGCCGACCTAGTGGTGGATACATGAACATGGTCAGCCGCATCGTCCACCTTTAGGGAAGTATATCTTGCTGTAGAAAATAATCATTGTGTGCGTATGTCGTGTCTGTGTGCGTATGTCATGTCTGTCAAGTGTGTGTTGTGTCAGTGTCACATGTGTGTGAGAGAGAGAGAGAGAGAGAGAGAGATTACCTAGAGCTCGAGGAGGAGGAGGGGGATGCAGGAGTAGCCGCAGCCGTGGAGAGCCGGCCGCTGGAGAGGGGGGGCGGAGAAAATCGAAAACTTTCGAAATCGACAGATAGGGGAAAAGAAAACCGAGCCCTAATTAACCAAAATTTAGCGACGTTTAGCGACGTCAAATAAAAACGTCGCAAAACACTTGCTAAATATTTTTGATATATACGTCGCTAATTACGACGCTAAACGTCGCTAAATCAGATATATTAGCGATGTTTAGCGACCTTAATTGAACTTATAGCGACTAATCTTTTAAAATCTTAATAAAAGTCGCTAAACGTTGCTAAATGTCGTCATTTAGCGACGTCTAGCGACATTTTTTATGGAGTCGCTAATGTAGCAACATTTTTACTTGGAGTCGCTAAAATGCGTCGCTAATCCCGCTTTTTCTAGTAGTGTCTGAGGACCTGGTCCCTTTTCAGGTGTAGATGTTCATGACTATTCGCAGGAGCACGGATCAGGACTTACTACTTATCTCTTTCGAGGAGGTCTTACCTTCTGAGCATCCTTGATTATCTCTAGCGATGGATCGCTTCGCTGATACACTTCTATCATCATCTTATTTATATTATAGATTTACCCTTCTCTCTCATTTTAGTATTAGTATAGTCGTTGGTAGTGGATTTGTCTCCACCCGACTATCATTTATGGATTATTCAGACTCATTATTCTAGTTTAGTTATTTCCTTTTTGTGACTTGTTGTGTGGATGAGATTTAGTATATCGGTGACTTGTGACAATATTTATACCACGTGTGAGTTTATATTCATATTACATCGTACGTGTGTATTATGGTATCCATATATTGGAGTTGCCATATACATACGGCTGGCATGCTTACGTGTGCCTGGTCCTACGTATTTTGGGACTGGGGCGTGACGTATTTTTGTGGTGGCCCATGCAGGTCGAGAGCATATTGTCTCAGTAACGTCACTGTACCGAGCAAGCCTGCGCATAGGATTAGAATATAGGATCTCATCCACTTATTTATCACCTCCCTTGATTTCATTTTGCATTCTCATTTGATTGCTTGCATTGCATCTTTCTTGACCCCTTCTCAACGTCGATCTTCTCTCGTGCTTGATAGAGGTTAGGAAGATGACTTATACTAGGTATATACCCTCTAGTATTCAATAACACTATTAGTTAAATTATTGTAAGTTGGATAGTATGTCTCATAACCTAGTAACACATAGTCCTATTGCCCCATTAATGAAGTATAATTGAATGACACCAGCTACAGACTTGCATAAAAAGATAGTATTTATCCAGACTATAGAACTTTAGTGTTATTCTGGACTGTAGAACTTAGAGGCCCATACACCCATTTGGTTGACTTTAGACTTAGACAAGAAATTAGTATGGCAATTGTAGAGGCACAACGCCGATCTTCTTGGTGAACTTAGATTATTCAGTACCTTCCTCCATCAAAATCAAGCGTACTTATATTTTTACTACCTCGACTTATGCTGCTATTATAGCCTAGTTTTGCAAGCTTATTCTTTTATTAAGCTTGTTCATGACATATGTATTATTGGGGGCCCACACTAATACATTGTCTAAATCAGAATCGGTGTATTATGGTCTGATCAACCGTAGTGCACTTGGTTCGCTCTTTGTATCACTACTTTATGTGGATTGAGATATAGTTGACTCAACTTGTTAGACGAATATACTTGTCCTCTAGACTGGTCAGAGCATATCATGTCAGGTACATAACTGTTCTGATATGAACATGCATATAGGAATTTACCAAAATAAGATTTCAATCCACAACTGCCTTGGCAACTCCCTTTCAAAATTCTTTAATCCCTTCGAATCTCGTACTTGTATTATATCACCTCCTCCTTGAACTCTTTATTGTTGTTTTCCGTCTTCCCCTATTTGGAAAAGACGAACGTTCGTGCTTAGTATAAGTTTGATACACAAATAGTACTAGATATACCCCATAGGCCAAGCACTCATGATGACAAACGAGAGAGCGCGGCCACAGGAAGCCATAGATACAGGTACGACCTTAGTTATATGTGTCATTGCATACTCATGACCCCCTTTATGATACGAGATCTTAGGTGCATAGTAGACGTAGAATTATATAGGTGTTGGTTTAGCATTTATGAGGATATACTGATATTTTACCCATATGGCATACACGCGATGGTAATAGATGACGCGAGTAGCAGTAGTAGTATTCTTTTTCTATCACCATCTCGCCCCCTTGGGTGGCTCATCTTCTCTTCTCTATCCATTCATTATCTCGTGCTTAATTCTCCCTATCGTAGTTACGTCTTTTTCGTGCCAACATGAATTGTTGGTCTACTTCGACCCCATCCTTAGTTTTGTTAGTTAAAACGTAAATGGTTTAGTAGATTATTAATAACTAAAGGATGAGTTCTTAATAATAACCCTTATGTATATGACCTATAGCAATATCTGTATCCTCTTATTATTTTAAAAACCATGTATAGCATCCCTTAGGCTAATAGGAATTTGTTAGACTGTTTGAACTAGTTTATACTTTTAATAGTTTTATAAGTTAGTCAAGACTTTAACTGTTGCCCAAAAACTTAGACTATGCCTAGGAAAGAATTGAAGGCACTTGTTACGAACTGACAACTATAATAAATCGCTGGCAAAGTAGCGACAGCTGCAGCTAGACCGTTGTAGTAAAGTAGTCGAAGTATTTGCAAATAAATTGGTCAGGTGGCATGGCAGTATTAGACTACGATACTTGACAGTTAAAAAGAAAAATCATGGTTGTGAGATTCAAGACAAGTACCCCAAGATTCTCGACCCAATAAATATATTCGTCTTACAACCTAGACAATAGCCTCAAGAGACTGTGACTACTAGTAGAACTTTTGTAAGTTGGGTAGTGTAGACGAGTTAGAGGATAATAGGATAGTGCATGTACAATAAATGAGAAGTGTTAGAATGACAGACCATGACTTTTAGGAAGCACTGCTAAATAGCTATGTAGTGTAATAGCTATAGTGATTATTATGAATATGGGTTAGTGTCAATTTCGAGGACAAAATTTTTATAAGTTGGGTAGATTGTAAACTCCCACACCAAAAATAGATATTTTGTGTGTATTTTATATTATTGTATTTATTATAGATATTAAATTTCTTTAGAGTATTCTCTTAGTTAATTAGAAAATAAATTTTTTGATATATTTACTTATATAAATATTTATTTAGAATTATTTTAGGTTATTTTAGATTTTTGGAGATTTTTCTAGAATTTTTGGTAATTAAAACTTAGGAAACATAAATTTCTAGGACTTCTATGATTTACTATACGACCATACTTGCATGTTGTTCCAACCAAATATTTATTTTAGTTTAAAATATTTAATTATATTTTTCTGTAATTTATTTAGAATTTTAAAAAATTTATTTAGATTTTTAAAATTATTTAGGATTTATTTGGATATATATAGTCTTAATATTAGATAGATGCTAATTTAGTGTTAATAGATATTAATAAGATTTTATAAATTATTTGTATTATCTTTAATTATATTTAAGATTATAAATTATTGAGATAAATTCAAACTCTATTATAAATTAATTCAAATCCTGAACCTACTAGGAAAGTAACTTCATGCATATCCTATCCTTATTTAAATTCATCATAATCCTATCCAAATTAACCAATCCTAGTCGTATTTAATTAAGTAGTGTCCACTATTATAAATATCTCATCCTTCATATTTTTCTTCCCCAAATTTCTCTCTTTTGCGTCCAAAAATAGTCAAAATTTGTTATAAATTCAGCCTCATTTTCTACTAGTTATGACGAATTAAAAAGACGATATCTCCTAGCTCCGGACTCCAAACGCGCTCCAGTTTTTTTTGTTAAAACTATATCAAGGTTAATTTTCTGATTATATAATTTATTTTAATAATTTATGAACCTATTTTTCCAGAAAATTCTAAAAGTGACTATGATAAAATGAGGCTACGGGAGATCCCGAACCTATTAATCAGACGCATTTTGGTGTTTTTGAGATTACGGGAGATCCCGAACTCGGAATTATGAGCCGTTTGAAGTTTCAAAAATCTGACATGATAAAATTTTATAAAATTATTTTTATAGAATTTAATATATAAATTTAATCGACTATAAAATTTGTGCAACGTAGACGTAAATAGGAAACCATTAAAAACTGTCATCTGTGCGTCCTTGTGGCCATAACTCTTTACCGACTTGTGATTTTATAAAATTGTCGATTCCAGTGTTCATATAGCATTAAAATATATAGGATTCCACACACAAATCCAGGATTTGAGTGGGTTGACTTTTTGGTCAACGGATTGCTTCGATTTGCGTGCCACGGATCACAAATCCTTAAAGTTGACTTTCTTTGGACCAAAATTAGAGCTTAACAATAAAATTAAATTATAATAAGATTAAAATACTAATTTAGGTTATTTTATTCAGAGTTAAAATAGATTAAAATAGCAAAAACTATTCACCTACTTTTGTAACCTAACTTGTTTAATTTATGTGACGGGTAGATCGGACGACGCCTTGAGTTGGGACTTCATCCTTTTCAGACCAGGCAAGATACCTTACCAAATTGTTTACAGTACTTTGTATGCTTAGTATATTTCTGTATATTTATTGCAGTTCTGTTTATTCATTGCATGTGTAGTTTCTTTCAGTCATTACTATATATTAGATATGTTGACACACACTTGACACTTAGTATCATAGAGGACAATCAGTAGGCGTATGGGCTTTAACCACTCTGGTAAACCGTAGTAACTAGCACGCACTATGGTGGTCGTGTCCGATGGTCGCTACCCCCAAGGTATGTCGATTGATGGAGTCACGAGGGTCGCTACCCCCGAGGTATATCGGCTGATGATGTTCTAGACGTGTGTGTGAGTTGTGAGGCTTAGATCGAGTAGCCTACCCTTGCCCATACGTTGAAAAGTTGTCCTCATTTGCATTCATATAGATTGTCTTGTACAGCGTACTTATTTATTTTTAAACATTATGCATGTTTACTGTATTCAAATTGGCATGTTTCTATGTATCTTGTTATGTCCCTCTGAGGACCTGGTCCCTTTCCAGGTGTAGATGTTCATGACTATTCGCAGGAGCACGGATCAGGACTTACTACTTATCTCTTTCGAGGAGGTCTTACCTTCTGAGCATCCTTAATTATCTCTAGCGATAGATCGCTTCACTGATACACTTCTATCATCATCTTATTTATATTGTAGATTTACCCTTCTCTCTCATTTTAGTATTGGTATAGTCGTTGGTAGTGGATTTGTCTCCACCCGACTATCATTTATGGATTATTCAGACTCATTATTCTAGTTTAGTTATTTCCTTTTTGTGACTTGTTGTGTGGATGAGATTTAGTATATCGGTGACTTGTGACAATATTTATACCACGTGTGAGTTTATATTCATATTACAGCGTACGTGTGTATTATGGTATCCATATATTGGAGTTGCCATATACATATGGCTGGCATGCTTACGTGTGCCTGGTCCTACGTATTTTGGGACTGGGGCGTGACATATTTTTGTGGTGGCCCATGCAGGTCGAGAGCATATTGTCTCGGTTACGTTGTACCGAGCAAGCCTACGCATAGGATTAGAATATAGGATCTCATCCACTTATTTATCACCTACCTTGATTTCATTTTGCATTCTCATTTGATTGCTTGCATTGCATCTTTCTTGATCCCTTCTCAACGTCGATCTTCTCTCGTGCTTGATAGAGGTTAGGAAGATGACTTATACTAGGTATATACCCTCTAGTATTCAATAATACTATTAGTTAAATTATTGTAAGTTGGATAGTATATCTCATAACCTAGTAACATATAGACCTAGCCTCTTGTTTTCCCTTGCAGTGATTGCATGGACCATCTGCCTCCTTATAGGCAGAAGATGTATTTTTACGCGCGGGGCACGATGTAGACTTTTGGATTGGAGCTAAGGCACTGCCAGAAGCTTTGTCTGTCACGTCACAGACGGGAGACGAAGTTTTACGCGCAGGGCCCGGAGTAGACTTCTGGATTGGCACTAAGGCACTGCCAGAAGCTCTGTCTGTCACGTCACAGACGGAAGACAAAATTTTATGTGCAGGGTGCAGAGTAGACTTCTTGATTGGCACTGAGGCACTGTCAGAAGCTTTGTCTGTCATGTCACAGACGGGAGACAAAATTTTATGCGTAGGGCGCGGAGTAGACTTCTGGATGGGCACTAAGGCATTGCCAGAAGCTCTGTCTGTCACGTCACAGACGGGAGACAAAATTTTACGTGCAGGGCACGGAGTAGACTTCTGGATTGGCACTAAGGCATTGCCAGAAGCTCTGTCTGCCACGTCACAGACGGGAGACAAAGTTTTATACGTGAGGCGCACAGGTTGCGATGTTACAACCTTGTTGGTCGGAGAGAGAGAGCCCGCAGGAAGGGTAGAGGATGTCCGGGGCATCCATACTTTACGCAACTTCCTGTTGTTTTGGACAGAGAGGGAACGAGAGCCACCCCCTGCGCGAAGCATGTCTTCATAAGCAGATTGGTCGAATTGGACGACCAGAGTCTTCTTCGTTGATCCAACGGATACAGCATCGTGTTGAGCAATGGCTTTCTCGTCAGATGAGAAAGTAGTCCCCAGCAGAATCGCCATCTTGTGTTTGATAATAAACGAAAGAAATTGAAACTAGGTTTATACGAAACCCTTTTTTTGTTTACAAACAAGAAAAAAAAGTACAATTAATCCTATACGAGGATGTTAAGTACAAAAATTTGATTCTGGGGAAATATTACTATAGGAGTCTGATTTGCGGTCGATCACTTTGTCCCTTGGACCACACGATGACAAAAAAGTGCTGTAGAAGACGAAAAAGAAGCTTCAAAGACTGTATGAGAGGTTAAAATCTCGTTGCCAAAGCTCTCTATCTGTGCTTTCTTAACCTTGACCTCTGTCGTGACTCCTGAATTCTCTCCACCTTGAATCCGACACCTGGACCTCCGTGGCCGGAGGTCTCTATTTATAGAGTTCAGCTACAGTCGGCGTAGAAACCGAACAGCGGAGAGAGCTGCACCTTTTATGCGACGATTATAATAACTGCTACCCACGTATGAATGATCTCCTGAATCTGCGTGTGACGCGTGTCCCATTATGAGGTAACGCGTATAATCGCTCATCGAAGATCACGGCATACAAGCCACATAGGTAACTGTCCCTCGCGTAGAGAAGGTTGGCATGAAAGCCAAATAACTGTCACGTTGGCATAAAAGCCAAATAGTTATCTTGTTGGCGTAGAAGCCAAGTAGCTGTCTTATTGGCGTAGAAGCCAAATAGCTGTCATATTAGCGTAGAAGCCAAATAGCTGTCATGTTGGCGTAGAAGCCAAATAGCTGTCATGTTGGCGTAGAAGCCAAATAGCTGTCTTGTTGGCGTAGAAGCAAAATTCTGCGTAAAGCTTGATGCTGCATGGATAGGTAACCCGCGTAAAGATAGCCAATTATCCTTCTTTGACTGAGGTCTTGAGCGTATTCTGGGCCAAATAGCCTTATCACGCACATTTGCAAATATAGCCTGAGTTGGCGTATTTCGAGGAGGTAGCATACGGCGTACTCCTATAGTTGAAAATAGCCAGGTCGGCGTATTTCGAGGAGATAGCATACGGCGTACTCATATAGCTGAAAATAGCCTGGTTGGCGTAACGTGCAGGGATGGTGATATGAGCGTATTAGCCCTAATTATAGCTCTCCCAGTCTTTAAAAGTAGAACCAAATCTCGTGCATTAAATACAGAGATCTGCCCCAATCTCGCGCATTAACTGCAGAGACGTGCCTCGAGTTCTGTACAAAGAACAGCTTTTGACGTGGCGGTTGGTTTCGTCTTATCCTGAGCGTAAAAGCTCATCTCTGCCTGTGTAAAATAGGCAGCGTATTCCTTGAATGCGTAAACGACATCTTATATCAAGGATTATGTCACTAAACGACAGTCTAAGGCTCTGTGCAGAATCATCATAACAGCCGTCCTCTCGATCGTCGTACAGTAATCTTTGTCAGGAGTCAGGTTTACTGCTTTGTCTGACACGTTCATTCGAGGAATACGAAGAGTTCCTCGTACAACTTCATGCTGCATTAAAAGCAGACAGGTTTTACGCCGAAGTGGCGATGTAGCAACCTTTTTACGCCGAAGCAGTCTGGAAGTATTGCTTTACGCGGGTTGTTCTGGAGCTATGTTTTACGCTGAACAGCGTTGAAGCCCTGTTGTACGCCAATGGCTCTGAAGCCATGTTTTACGCCACCCAGTGCTGGAGCTCTATTTTACGTGGGCTTCCTGCATGTTGAGGGTTTTACGCGTATGATTCCCCAGCGTATTTTTCATGATTCTACAATTAGCTGGATCCGCAAACCAAGCATAATCCCAATCTACGTCGATATTCTTTGGCGAGATGGCCTACCTTGCCACAATAATGACAAGTAGGGAGTCCTGGTACTGGTGCTGGTATTGGTAGGGCTGGTCGATGAATCATCAGTGATTCTCTCCGCTGTTCCATACAATCCCGTGTCGAGTGTTGTCCCGATCCATAAATCAAGCATAGTCCTAACTTGCGTCTGCACTCGCTCGCGTGATGGCCTCGCTTGCCACAATATTAACATGTAAGCAGTGTCAGTGGGGTTGCTCTGGGTGGCTGGTACATGTGAGGTCTCTTTGCAGCTTCTCTATGTGGTGTTCTGGATGGTACTGATGTGAACGGCCATTTCTGGCTGAACTCTCTCCTGGTGATGCGCTCCATGTGTCGGGCTGCAGCAAGGACGTCCGTGAATGAAGTAGGTACAACGAAGCCGATTAATCTCTGTAGCTCAAAGGTAAGTCCGTCAAAGAACTTCTCCGCCTTCTCTTTTTCTGTCGGGATCAGTGTAGGGTCGAACAGTTGAATCAAGCATGATGCAAGTCAAGAAATTAATTCGAATTTGATATAGAGATCAAGAACGTATCAATATATGGATGAGATCCTATAATTTATCCTATTATAATTTACAGGCTTGCTCGGTTCCTTAGTTAAAACTAAAGCAATATAGTCGTAGACCTGCATGGGCCACCACAAAAATTATGTCATGCCCCATGCCCAAAATACCGAGGGACTAGCCACGTGGCAATGGCCAACAACACAACTCTAATGGGCAAACCCAATTTAATGGACCCGTTAGAGTGCACTTAAGCTGTAACAAATATAAATACAAGTATACATCATCTATGACAGTATAATTCTAATCTCATCCACAGAAAGAAACACAATTCAATATGATAGACCAGTCAAGATAATAGATAAAAAGAAATAGTCCATCTTCAAATCAACATAAGTAGTGTCTCGGGGAACAACCCGACACAATAAAGAAAAGAGAATAACATCAATACATATGTCCATGAGTCAAGATATGAAATAACAATAAGCATATATAACTGAGTAAGTAACGAAATACTTAGGAGAAATCCTCTGGCACAACCTCGTCCTCTGGTGCCAGTACTGCTCCAACGTCAGCTCATGTCCCGTATATCTTGGGGTAATCCTCCTCTGCTGTACCTGGGGACATAATCCGGATCCAGGTCCTCAGGGGACATAACAAGGTACAAGAAACACTCAAGCCAAATAAAATACAGTAAATAAAAATAGATCCCCAGGACAAGCTATGTAACTAGCTATGTGAAATGCAAATAAGAGCAATACTAGTACTCAGGCTGAGACCACTACAAGCTCAGTGTCGGGGATCCCATAGCAGCAAGAATATCACGTAATGATCCAAGCTCTGATACAGAGACTAAAGCACCTCCAGTAGTAAAGTATGTATATTTAAAGAGATTAATACTAGGTTATGTTGTCTAAATTACTGTTCAAGTAAAATTTTTACATCGCGTGTCGTTATGAAGATAATGGGACTCAAACACGCGCACCTGAGATAGTTTCTGTTCTCACAACTCGGTCATTTTTTCTATTTTGTGTCGCAATTTACGATCGACATAGGACACGATAAGTTAAACTAATTACACAGGGTTCAAGGGGGTCATGTGGTCTTCACATAGGATCCGACGGGTCGCTGTTTGGATTACTGTACAGGGAGATACATGGACGAGAAAAAGAGTACCTCGCTATTTGCTGTTGCTCGTGATTTGGGCAGCCTTCTCGCAACGGCTTGCGGCGGCGGTCCGGCGGTCGACGTCGGCGGCGGCTCATCTGGAATGGTAGGGGAGATGATGGTGGTTGTGGTCTGCTATGATGGGGTTTATATATAGGGTATGAACGGGGGTTACTGAATAGGAAAGGAGGAGTCAGAGGTCGGTTTTGGGGAGGGGAAGGGAGGAGTCGGGGTTCGGTTTTGGGTGAACGGAGGAGTTACTATAGGGGTACGGGTTATTGGGTTTTGGGTTCGGGTGCGGGTTAGTGGGTTTAGGATCCGGTTTGGGTATGGATTTAGGTTGGTTTGGTTTGATAATTAATATTATTAACCAAATATATATATATATATATATATATATATATATATATATGTATGTATGTATAGATAGCTATCCAAAAAAATAGTTTTGGACCTCAATAAAATCCAAAAAAAATCTACAATACTCTAATAATAGTTGTACACCCAATTTTTTTTTATAATTTTATTAATTAATTAAATACACATAAATAGTAATCCATGAATATATATTATTCTAATTAGCTAAAAATACAGAAAAAATTCTCTCTTAATCTCATTAATTCATAATACTAATAATTAAAAATAATAAAATCTAAAATCTAAAAAATAGGGGGTTTACAATCTAAATTTATAGTATTCACTACTCGGTTTACAAGCCACGGATAATGAACAACAACCACCATAGCAACCACAAGATCCTACCTTAACTTGCCCAAAAGAAAGGGGTATAAATCCACGGAGGAGGAGGGCCTTGTCGTCGCAGTTCATATAGTATTTGGAAACATTTTAGTGGAGTTTAAAATGTTAAATACATGAAATATACAAAACGAATACAATCGGTACCTAAGAATGACATGGAAATACCATATAGGCGTCTAAATAATTGTTCCTTACATACCATATAGGCGTCTAAATCATTGTACCTACTCTCTCGAGTAAGGCAAAGACTATAGGGCATTGAGGATGGGGCTCTACAAATTTTGTATATTGATGAAAGACAAATTTTAATTTATTTAACTATTAGTACTGGAAACTTTATTTAACTATTAGTACTGGGAACTTAGGTCATCGCAATAATTATGCATAGGTTTTTTATTTTATATCTTTATATTTATGCGTTCTCACGGTAATTGTATTGAAGACTACACGTTATATTATATTTTAATTAATGTTTTTATCGAGTACTATTTTTAATTAATGTATTAATTAAAAATGTTACTACTAATTAGTATTTTTATATAAAAAATATTGTGAAGGGTAACAAAGTCAGGCAAAATTATGTGAAAGTAACAAGTTTGCAAAATTTGCAATTTCTTTATAAAAGGCCATAAGCTTTTCAAAAAAATCAAAAAAATGGTACAACTTATAACATGTTTGTGACACAAAAAAACTCTATTGGAGACTATAAATAGGAGGGGAGGGGGGCGAGGAGAGAGAAAAAAAAATTAAATGAAAATAAAGAGGAGAAGAGGAATAACAATGGCATGGATGAGGCAAGAAGAAGGAGCATAGAGGTATTTTATTTATTTTTAAATTAGCATAGCATATGGTATTTATTTGTGTAACCATAACCCCAAAATTTTAATAGTATAGCCCTAATTCTAAAATTTTAACCTAAAATACTAAAATTCTAATAATATCCCTAATCCAAAACCATAATCCTATCCACAAAATCCTAACCCTAACCCAAAGCCCAAAATCTAACCCTCAAACCCTACCTAACGCTAGTCTAAAACACTAATTCTATACACAAAACAAATATATAACCTTTATTCATTTTGGAATTTAATTACAATTTCATAGATAAAAAATATAAAGATATTTATTCCTCTTCAAAATATGCACATGCACAGGTAAAAGCGGTAAAATATTTACTCTGTCAGTTGGTTTGTACATTTTGTTGTTGTTGTGTCCTGGCCCATCATAACACGGCAATAGAGATCTCTTGTCGATAAATCCTCCATTATGATGCGATTCTTTTTTGGTTTACATCCAACAATTGGTAATCCAATTTGACCTCTAATCAATGCATTTTGAGGAGCGAAAGGAACTCGAATTGGTTCCATACGTGACACATATACACTTATAAATATTCTATTAGAAAATTGAGAATGATACAAACTTTCAAGGGTTATTTACGTTAAATGCCTCCATGTTTTATGTTTATTACACGGGGTACTACTTTGAAACTAATTACACGAGGTAACCCCTCTCCTTTACAAAAAATTAAACATAGAGGTAGTTAGTGTTATACATTTCTATAGAAAATATAAATCATAGGGGCACACCGTGTAATTAGTTTCAAAGTAGGAGTACCCCGTGTAATAAACATAAAATATGGAAATATTTAACATAAATAACCCAACAATTGGTACATTAGAAGACTTGCATGTAAAGCAAGTTTTACACATGATAGTAAAATATGTTGCCACTGACAACATGTACAATTTACGGTTTAAATGAACCACATACGATCTACTTGTTTCATGATCAAATTTTTCAAATAAAAATTATCAATATGCAACATTTGAAAATGGTGTGGTTTTGCTTTGATGTGGACTATAATTTTTAGCATTTTCAAAAAAAGTTTTTTTTTTATAAAGTTTTCAACCTTTTGTCGATTTTTATCATAAAGCTATATAATTTTGGCTCTACTACCATCAAACAATGTTATTATTGACTTATCACATGTTTTTTTAATCTAAATATTAAAATATTTATTAATATTTGAAATATTAATATCTAATCTAGGACACTGAGCATAACTCAATGTGAAAGTTCACTAGTTTTATCATCTACACCAATAATCCATTTTAAAAACTTTTATGTGTTTTGGCCAAAATGCCTACTTTCATGGACGAGGGTAATTCAGTTCCACTATAAAGAAAAAAAGAAATTACAATTGCTCTCTCAACACTTATCTCCTTACTCTCAAGAGCTCTCTACCACAAAGATATAAAAAAAAACTATCTAAAAACTTTTATGTTGAACTTATTCAATAACTTCTGCTCTCTTATGTTGAACTTATTCAACAATTATTGAGCACAATTGAGATGTCTCAAGGAGAAACCTTTGGCCCCTTTATATAGCATGCCATATGTCTATACATGGAAATCTAACATTATGCAGCCATAGGAATCCAATATTATGTAGGCTTAGGAATCCAATATTATTCTTCAAAGATATGGTCAAAGGTCAAAGTCATTCTTCTTCAAAGATATGATCAAATATAATGATTTCTAACAAAATATTTGCATGCAGATGCAATGTAAGATCTTACAAGCTTATCTAACCATATTTGATATTGTCTTAATATTGCTACTTTAAGGGTTATTTACACAAAATACTCCTATGTTTTTTGTTTATTATATGGGATACCCTAATTTTAAACTATTTACACCGATCACCCCTACTTTTTTGGTTTATTACACGGGTACCCTTACTTTAAGATAAAAATAAAAAGTTATAATATTAACTACCCCTATTTTTATTTTATTTTTTCTAAAGGGGGGTGGTTAGTGTAATTAGTTTAAAAGCAGGGGTACCCCGTGTTATAAACAAAAAAAACCTAGGGGTAGTTAGTGTAAATAACCCTTACGTTAATTTTCAAAATTTGTTTAAAATATTGAATACAAAAATGTGGCATGCCTGAAAAAGTTTCACTCACATAGCATTTATTAATTCTTTTAGCTTATATGATATACATGAAATACTATCCCTGATTAAAAATAATTTCAAAAGGGTTTTTCAAATTGACTAAAAACCATGACCATGAATTAGTATTTTTATTTTCAACATCTGCATAAGCAATTGGATATAAATAGTAGTTAGGATCGTGAACACAAACAACAAATAGAATATCATGATATCTATATCTAAGCAAAATATCATCAATACTAATTACAGTAAACAATCGC
>JAYESA010000002.1:164941492-165051492 GCA_036927795.1 Iris macrosiphon
GATCCTTTCGAACGTCTACCACATCCCCAAGCTGCAGAGCAGTATCATTTCGCTCGGGCAGTTGGACGAGTCAGGATGTGAGGTGTTGATACACGGCGGCGTCATGCAGCTACGTGACCGTCAGCGACGACTTCTGGCCAAGGTGACGCGGACGCAGAACCGGCTGTACACGGTGTCATTAAACGTCACACAACCTGTCTGCATGTCAGCAACGATCGACCAGGACGAAGCATGGCGATGGCACGCCCGCTTCGGCCACTTGAACTTCGACGCACTGCACAGGATGGCAAGGACCGGCATGGTGCGCGGCCTTCCGCACATCAAACATCTTGATCAGGTTTGCGACGGCTGCCTTGTCGGGAAGCAGAGGCGCGCACCGTTCCCGCAAGCCGCCAAGTATCGCGCCGAGGATCGAATCGACCTAGTACACGGGGATTTGTGCGGACCCATCACACCGGCCACTCACGGCGGGAAGAGGTACTTCCTCTTGCTCGTCGACGACATGAGCCGGTACATGTGGGCGGTGCTACTCCGTTCCAAGGATGAAGCGGCGGCAGCAATCAAGAAGTTTCAGGCCGGCGTGGAAGTAGAGACGGGGAGGAAGCTGCACGCACTTCGTACCGATCGGGGCGGCGAGTTCACCTCAGTAGAGTTCGGTGAGTACTGTGCCAACCGCGGTATCCAACGACAGCTCACGGCGCCCTATTCGCCGTAGCAAAACGGCGTCGTCGAGCGGCGAAATCAGACGATCGTGTCCATGGCACGGTGCCTGCTCAAGACGAAGAAGATGCCCGGTTCGTTCTGGGGGGAGGCAGTAAGCACTGCCGTGTTCATCCGAAATTGTTCTCCGACCTAGAGCGTGTCCGGCATGACACCGTACGAGGCGTGGCACGGGAGGAAGCCGACGGTACATTTTTTCAGGACTTTCGGCTGCGTCGCGCACGTTAAAGTAACGCGCCCTAATATGAAGAAACTGGATGATCGAAGCATTCCCATGGTGTTGATCGGCTACGACGTCGAGTCCAAGGCTTACCGGGTGTACGACCCGGCAAACAAACGCGTCTGTGTGACGCACGACGCTGTTTTCGACGAGGCGGCATGCTGGGACTGGGGCGACTCCGACGCTGATCCGTCTTCGTTCACTGTGGAGTACTCACTGCCCGTCGCGACAGTGTGCGGAGGCAGCACCATGTCGACACAAGGGGGAGCGGACTCACCGCCAGCATCCGAGCCGGCCACACCATGTGCACAAACCTCTGAGCCGGACGCCGTGGAGTTCGTGTCACCACCGCCTGATGAAACACCTGCAGCTGTAATTGGCGACGATGAGGCGCCACGACGCTACCGCACCATCAGCAACGTGTACGCCACGACCAGCGAACAGGTGC
Organism: Iris macrosiphon; assembly: GCA_036927795.1. Taxonomy (NCBI): domain Eukaryota; kingdom Viridiplantae; phylum Streptophyta; class Magnoliopsida; order Asparagales; family Iridaceae; genus Iris; species Iris macrosiphon. The sequence continues at coordinate 164,942,881 of JAYESA010000002.1, forward strand.
TAGACCCAGAGGAGCTCCTGTTTGCGACTGGTGATGAGCCGCTGACGTTCCAGGAGGCCAAGCCGCATGCTTGTTGGCAGAAGGCGATGCTCGACGAGCTGGACTCGATCGTCGATAACCACACTTGGACACTCACCGAGTTGCCTGAAGGGAAGAAGCCGATTGGGCTGAAGTGGGTCTTTAAGTTGAAGAAAAATAGCGCCGGCAAGGTGATCAAACACAAGGCCAGGCTCGTGGCGAAGGGCTATGTCCAGCGCGCAGGGATCAACTTTGACGAAGTCTTTGCGCCCGTGGCTCGCCTGGATTCAGTCAGAATGCTGCTGGCGGTCGCGGCACACGCCGGCTGGGAGGTACACCACCTCGACGTCAAATCCGCGTTCTTAAACGGCGACCTGGATGAAGAAGTGTACGTGCTGCAGCCGCCTGGATTCGTGCGCAACGGGCACGAACACAAAGTGCTCCGCCTACACAAAGCACTGTACGGGCTTCGTCAAGCTCCTCGTGCGTGGAACGCCAAGCTGGATGACACTCTGTTATCGCTTGGGTTTCATAAGAACGAGTCGGAGCACTCGGTGTACACTCGAGGAACCAGAGACGAGCGGCTGCTACTCGGCGTATACGTGGACGATCTCATCGTCACAGGTGCGCACACAAGGGCCATTAATCGTTTCAAGGACGAGATGAAGACTCAGTTCCAGATGACCAACCTCGGCAAATTGAACTACTATCTCGGTATAGAAGTCCAGCAGGGCGCCGGCGAGATCACTCTGTGCCAGAGCACGTACGCGGCCAAAATACTGGAGAAGGCCGGCATGACCGAATGCAATCCAGTTCAAGTGCCGATGGAGCCACGGCTGAAACTGAGCAAAGTGAGCTCAAATCCGCCGGTGGACACAACCCTGTACCGAAGCATCGTTGGGAGTCTCCGCTACTTGGTGCACACGCGGCCGGACATCACGTTCGCCATTGGCTATGTCAGCCGATTCATGGAGTCGCCGACCACCGAGCACTGGAGCGCCGTTAAGCACATACTCAGGTATATCGCCGGCACATTGAGCTATGGGTGTCGCTACGTCAGGGACACTGCAGAGGCCAAGCTCGTCGGGTACAGTGACGCAGACATGGCCGGTGATATCGATGACAGGAAGAGCACCACCGGCTTGGTGTTCCTTCTCGGGAGGAGCCCCGTTAGCTGGCAATCACAGAAGCAAAAGGTGGTTGCATTATCGTCATGTGAGGCGGAGTATATCGCTGCGACCTCGGCGGCATGCCAAGGCGTTTGGCTCGCACAGCTACTCGGAGATTTACTTGACAAGGAGGCCGACAGTGCTACTCTACTCGCGGACAACAAATCTGCTATCCAGCTGTGCAAGAATCCAGTATTCCATGACCGGAGTAAGCACATCGAGACGCGCTACCACTTCATCAGGCAGTGCATCGAAGGCGGCAAGATCATCGTCGACTACATCAACACCGATGAACAGCTGGCGGACATATTGACAAAAGCACTCGGGCGGGTCAAGTTCCAGGGCCTGCGCACGAAGCTTGGAGTCGTCAACACCAGAAGCAACTAGATTAAGGGGGGTTTTGTTGGTTAATTACGTTGTTTTTTTATTCAAACATAGGAATAAGTCTATGCATGGGACCTAGTCTCAAGATGAACATCATGTGGTGATCCATGATTGTAGAGAGTAAGTTGTTATTATTTCTTCCTTATAAAAGGAACATCAGTGAATGAATAATAATAGGCACAACGACAGAAACACACAATCCATTGTTCCTGTTCTCTACTCTCCTTACGTTACAACTTCACGTAAGGAGAGTAGAGAACAGGAACAATGGATTGTGTGTTTCTGTCGTTGTGCCTATTATTATTCATTCACTGATGTTCCTTTTATAAGGAAGAAATAATAACAACTTACTCTCTACAATCATGGATCGCCACATGATGTTCATCTTGAGACTAGGTCCCATGCATAGACTTATTCCTATGTTTGAATAAAAAAAAACAACGTAATTAACCAACAAAACCCCCCTTAATCTAGTTGCTTCTGGTGTTGACGACTCCAAGCTTCGTGCGCAGGCCCTGGAACTTGACCCGCCCGAGTGCTTTTGTCAATATGTCCGCCAGCTGTTCATCGGTGTTGATGTAGTCGACGATGATCTTGCCATCTTCGATGCACTGCTTGATGAAGTGGTAGCGCGTCTCGATGTGCTTACTCCGGTCATGGAATACTGGATTCTTGCACAGCTGGATAGCAGATTTGTTGTCCACGAGTAGAGTAGCACTGTCGGCCTCCTTGTCAAGTAAATCTCCGAGTAGCTGTGCGAGCCAAACGCCTTGGCATGCCGCCGAGGTCGCAGCGATATACTCCGCCTCACATGACGATAATGCAACCACCTTTTGCTTCTGTGATTGCCAGCTAACGGGGCTCCTCCCGAGAAGGAACACCAAGCCGGTGGTGCTCTTCCTGTCATCGATATCACCGGCCATGTCTGCGTCACTGTACCCGACGAGCTTGGCCTCTGCAGTGTCCCTGACGTAGCGACACCCATAGCTCAATGTGCCGGCGATATACCTGAGTATGTGCTTAACGACGCTCCAGTGCTCGGTGGTCGGCGACTCCATGAATCGGCTGACATAGCCGACGGCGAACGTGATGTCCGGCCGCGTGTGCACCAAGTAGCGGAGACTCCCAACGATGCTTCGGTACAGGGTTGTGTCCACCGGCGGATTTGAGCTCACTTTGCTCAGTTTCAGCCGTGGCTCCATCGGCACTTGAACTGGATTGCATTCGGTCATGCCAGCCTTCTCCAGTATTTTGGCCGCGTACGTGCTCTGGCACAGAGTGATCTCGCCGGCGCCCTGCTGGACTTCTATACCGAGATAGTAGTTCAATTTGCCGAGGTTGGTCATCTGGAACTGAGTCTTCATCTCGTCCTTGAAACGATTAATGGCCCTTGTGTGCGCACCTGTGACGATGAGATCGTCCACGTATACGCCGAGTAGCAGCCGCTCGTCTCTGGTTCCTCGAGTGTACACCGAGTGCTCCGACTCGTTCTTATGAAACCCAAGCGATAACAGAGTGTCATCCAGCTTGGCGTTCCACGCATGAGGAGCTTGACGAAGCCCGTACAGTGCTTTGTGTAGGCGGAGCATTTTGTGTTCGTGCCCGTTGCGCACGAATCCAGGCGGCTGCAGCACGTACACTTCTTCATCCAGGTCGCCGTTTAAGAACGCGGATTTGACGTCGAGGTGGTGTACCTCCCAGCCGGCGTGTGCCGCGACCGCCAGCAGCATTCTGACTGAATCCAGGCGAGCCACGGGCGCAAAGACTTCGTCAAAGTCGATCCCTGCGCGCTGGACATAGCCCTTCGCCACGAGCCTGGCCTTGTGTTTGATCACCTTGCCGGCGCTATTTTTCTTCAACTTAAAGACCCACTCCAGCCCAATCGGCTTCTTCCCTTCAGGCAACTCGGTGAGTGTCCAAGTGTGGTTATCGACGATCGAGTCCAGCTCGTCGAGCATCGCCTTCTGCCAACAAGCATGCGGCTTGGCCTCCTGGAACGTCAGCGGCTCATCACCAGTCGCAAACAGGAGCTCCTCTGGGTCTAGCACCTGTTCGCTGGTCGTGGCGTACACGTTGCTGATGGTGCGGTAGCGTCGTGGCGCCTCATCGTCGCCAATTACAGCTGCAGGTGTTTCATCAGGCGGTGGTGACACGAACTCCACGGCGTCCGGCTCAGAGGTTTGTGCACATGGTGTGGCCGGCTCGGATGCTGGCGGTGAGTCCGCTCCCCCTTGTGTCGACATGGTGCTGCCTCCGCACACTGTCGCGACGGGCAGTGAGTACTCCACAGTGAACGAAGACGGATCAGCGTCGGAGTCGTCCCAGTCCCAGCATGCCGCCTCGTCGAAAACAGCATCGCGCGTCACACAGACGCGTTTGTTTGCCGGGTCGTACACCCGGTAAGCCTTGGACTCGACGTCGTAGCCGATCAACACCATGGGAATGCTTCGATCATCCAGTTTCTTCAGATTAGGGCGCGTTACTTTAACGTGCGCGACGCAGCCGAAAGTCCTAAAAAAATGTACCGTCGGCTTCCTCCCGTGCCACGTCTCGTACGGTGTCATGCCGGACACGCTCTGGGTCGGAGAACAATTTAGGATGAACACGGCAGTGCTTACTGCCTCCCCCCAGAACGAACCGGGCATCTTCTTCGTCTTGAGCAGGCACCGTGCCATGGACACGATCATCTGATTTCGTCGCTCGACGACGCCGTTTTGCTGCGGCGAATAGGGCACCGTGAGCTGTCGTTGCATACCGCGGTTGGCACAGTACTCAGCGAACTCTACTGAGGTGAACTCGCCGCCCCGATCGGTACGAAGTGCGCGCAGCTTCCTCCCCGTCTCTACTTCCACGCCGGCCTGAAACTTCTTGATTGTTGCCGCCGCTTCATCCTTGGAACGGAGTAGCACCGCCCACATGTACCGGCTCATGTCGTCGACGAGCAAGAGGAAGTACCTCTTCCCGCCGTGAGTGGCCGGTGTGATGGGTCCGCACAAATCCCCGTGTACTAGGTCGATTCGATCCTCGGCGCGATACTTGGCAGCTTGCGGGAACGGTGCGCGCCTCTGCTTCCCGACAAGGCAGCCGTCGCAAACCTGATCAAGATGTTTGATGTGCGGAAGGCCGCGCACCATGCCGGTCCTTGCCATCCTGTGCAGTGCGTCGAAGTTCAAGTGGCCGAAGCGGGCGTGCCATCGCCATGCTTCGTCCTGGTCGATCGTTGCTGACATGCAGACAGGTTGTGTGACGTTTAATGACACCGTGTACAGCCGGTTCTGCGTCCGCGTCACCTTGGCCAGAAGTCGTCGCTGACGGTCACGTAGCTGCATGACGCCGCCGTGTATCAACACCTCACATCCTGACTCGTCCAACTGCCCGAGCGAAATGATACTGCTCTGCAGCTTGGGGATGTGGTAGACGTTCGAAAGGATCCGGTGTCTGCCGTCGTGCGCGGTGAAAAGGATGGTGCCACGGCCATGAATTTCAACGATGGAGCCATCCCCGAACTTGACCGTGCCGCGAACACCGGTGTCGAGCTCGGAGAATGCCGTGCCGCGTCCGGTCATGTGATTCGAAGCACCAGTGTCTAGGTACCACACAGCGTACTTCGCATCGCCTTCACTCCCGAGGTGGACCTCGGCGCGCTCCTCGTTGAGGTGGATGAGCTCGCCGGCCTGCACCAGCGTGTCCTGCTCCTGCTTGGCGACTAGAGGTGGAGATGTCACTGTAGCCATGAGCAGAGCAGGCTCCTCGACTTGCGTGAGGTTCGACGCCTCGTCCCTCCTCTTCTTTCTGCAATCACGAGCCCAGTGCCCCGGTTTACCACAGTATCGGCACTTGTCCTTCTTGACGTCGCGGTCGGAGCTCACCGTCTTGCTGCTTCCGTCGTGTACGTCCTGGGACTTGCCTCGGTGCTTGGGGAAGCCGATGTTGGAGTAGCCGTCCTGCTCGCGCCGCCTCATGCGTGCGAGCCATTCCTCCTCTGTCAACAGAAGCTTCCCCCCGCCGTCTTCGTCAGTCGCCTCTGCCTCGAACCGCTCCTCGACCGCCTTGAACCGGCCGGTCAAGTCTTCCAACGTTAGTGTGTTTAAGTCGAGCAGGCTTTCGACGGACATAACCATCTGGGAGAAACGCTTGGGGACGACGCGCAAAAACTTCTGCATGACATGTTTCTCCTTGATCTCATCCCCGAGCATGGAGAGCTTGCTCACAATGCCGGTTAAGCGCAGAGACAGCTCGTCAATGGACTCACCGGGCTTGTGCTTGAGTTCCTCGAACTCGGACCTGAGCGTTTGGGCCTTCGCGTCGCGGACGCGCTCCGACCCCATGCGCAGCGTCTTGATTGTCTCCCACGCATCCTTTGCGGTGGGTTTCACTGCCAGAGTTGCCAACATCTCCGGTGGCACAGCGCGAAGGATGGCCTCCAGCGCCATGCGATCATTGCAAAAACCGACGTCGTCCTTGAGGTCCTCGCCGACGTCGACTGCCCGCCACAGGCCTCTCGCCTGCAAGATGACCCTCATCAGGAGGACCCAATCGCCGTAGTTCGATCGAGTCAGGGTGGGGTAGGTTGTCGTCCCGACCGGCTCCTTCACCATCCACGGTAGCGCAAGCTCGCGTCCCGTGCCGCTTGCCGCTGGATCGGTGGAGATCCGTGCACGTGGTGACTTGGTGCCGTCGCCGTTCTTAACCTCTGCTTCTGACATCGCAATGCGTTAAAGGACAGTAAACTTGGCTCTGATACCACTTGACCACCTTAACTACAACTTCACGTAAGGAGAGTAGAGAACAGGAACAATGTATTGTGTGTTTCTGTCGTTGTGCCTATTATTATTCATTCACTGATGTTCCTTTTATAAGGAAGAAATAATAACAACTTACTCTCTACAATCATGGATCACCACATGATGTTCATCTTGAGACTAGGTCCCATGCATAGACTTATTCCTATGTTTGAATAAAAAAAAACAACGTAATTAACCAACACATAGTTGTCGAGCATCCAGCGAAAAGAGAGAAATGTCGGATCGAAGATGCTAACGGGACGGGAATCGAAGTGGGGGACCTCTCTACCGCACATGTCTTCCCAGACATAGACTACGTACATGGCAGTACACTGCTCTTGGAAAGATAGAAGATCATCGCGTGAACAACATCGAAAGTAACGAACTGAGGGATCGACCACTATTATAAATCAATTATGTAAGAGAACTCTTGTTCATGTTCACGTCGAAGTGCTGAGGCAACTGTAGTCAGAGTCTGGGTGTGAACCCGCTTACTGATAGGGACGATCAGCATCCACCGGGTGGAGCTTTTGCCGCCCGAGGAAGGCTGGTCTTTGATATCTAAGAAGGTGGCTTCCAATGTGGAGGAGAGTGATCTGGAGGGTTTGAAGGGCATAGGGTTGGAGATAGTGAAGAAATGTGATGGACTGCCTCTCGCGATTAAGTGCATCGGAGGGGTGCTGTGCACAAAGGATAGGAGCGAAAGGGCACGGAAGGAAGTTCTTCAGAACACGTCGTGGTCTTTGATTGAACTCCCTGACGGCGTAAAAGGAGAATTGTACTTGAGTTACGAGGATTTGCCTCCCCATCTGAAAGAATGTTTTCTCTACTTTTAGTTATTTCCTGAGGATCATCTATTTTCGGAGTTCGATCTTGTAAAATATTGGATCTCTGAGGGATTTGTTAGAGCAGAAGGTGGTTTAGCACTCGAAGATACAGCATCCGGATACTATAAGGAGTTGGTTCAAAGGAGTTTCCTACAACCGGATATATGTTACTATGATAAATAAAGCATCCAAAACGCATGATTTGCTTCACTCACTTGCGGGATTTTTAACCCAAGGTGAGAGCTTAGTTATGCGTAGTTCCAACTTATTACCAACCAAGCCACATCGGATGTCGGCTCTAGGTCTTGAAGACGAAGAACTTAGAGCAGTGGTTAATCTACTTAAAAGGAACAAGTCCTCGAGGACTCTTATTTCCTTCGACTAACATATGGGAGATGAGAATGTTGTGGATGTTATTAGAACCTTCAAGCGTCTGAGAGTGTTGAAATTGCTTCACAGTGTAATTGAGAAGTTGCCATATTCTGTAGGAAATCTTGTACATCTTCGACATCTTGATCTCTCTGGATCAAATCAAATATGAGGAAGGGATCTTCCCAATAGCATAGTGAACCTTGTAAATCTAGAGTTTATGATCCTAAAAAATTGCAAAAACCTGCATAACCTTAGTGATCGTGTTGTGAAGCTGCACAAACTAAGATGTGTCAATATTGCTAAGACATCGATAAGAGGCATGCCAGTGGGATTAGGAAGTTTACAACATCTCAACGGACAGAATAGTTGGATTTGTGGTCAACGATGAAAATAACAGGAGGAGCCAAAGGCAATGGGGGTTCGTTGGAAGAAGTGAAATCGCTCTCTATGCTTAGATGCCTCACCATACACAATTTAGAGAGGACCTTCCTTAGCAACGAAGAAGCAACCAAAGGAGGAGGACATGACTTACTGAAAAGCAACCAGCACCTTTTGGAACTAAAATTGTACTGCACACAACTGGATGATGGTGCAGGGGTGGACGAGGAGGAGATGATGATAATCGAGGAAGTCTTCGACCTGTTTCTTTGCCCACCACCAGGGCTAGATATACTTAAGATAAAGGGCTTCTATGGAATCAACTTTCCAAGTTGGATGGCACCCTCCCTTCTCCCCAACTTGAGGTGGTTAAAATTAAAAGATTCTCTTAAAATTGAAGGTGCAGGATCCATCATAATTGTTGGACCTGAATTTTTGGGTCAGAAATCTTCAGCAATTGCTGCATCATCATCTTCTTGGTTTCTTGAATGTCATAATTATACAGTGGTGCAGAATATTTCAAGTTATGTTGTCAAAGTGAAAGCATTGTTATATGATCTTTTTTTTAATTATGCCTATAGACTTAACAGAAATCAACATTTTTGTCTGCTTTAGTGAATTAAAGAGAGCCCCCATCTAGAGAGCATTTTGCCATTTCGGACCTTCCTGTAATATAGAACCTAAGGTTGATTGTTGGTTCTTTGTGGAAATACTAATGAAGAAGAGAGATGAACTCTGCCAAAAGTATAGGAATTTAATCTAGTCATTTCATTTACTAGATTTTGTTTCGTTACATTCTTTTGTTTTATGTCCCAGATAAACCTGGATGAACAGAAAGCTATTGCCTGAATGTAATATGCACATCCAAGTGATACCAATGATTCCAATTTCGTTGTGTTTGTGGCTATATTGGTGATGAATCAATCAATATATCGACTATTTTCTGCACCAATCTCTTTCTGTTCATAAAGCACTCGTTAGAAGGAAGTGAGGTTTTCCTATGAGAAACATTTCTGAAGCATAGCCCAAGATGTGGATCACGAGGGATGTCATCTGCTCTGTTTTATAGATCAAATGTGCTTGGTAGCTGTGGATAGGATTGGCAAGATCAAAAGCTGACATGAGTTGCTGAGGAGTTTTATTGCGTCAACTATCTTAAGTAAGCTGTGGACTGTGAGAATCAGGAACAGCATCTGTTCGACTGTCGAGACTCTGCAAACTCAAGCTTCCCTTCCACACACTCAATATTTTGTTCCACAGACTGATGATCATGAAGCAAGGGTAATTCCAATTTTTTTTTTTCCAATAATTGCTTACCTAAAAGCTCACTACAATAACGAGAATAATCTTTTATTTGTTCGTAACATGTGCCTGTGAAGACATTGTATGTGCACACCTGGTCTAGTATCAGTAAATCAATTTCACATGGAAATTATGAGAATTTTAAGGTTTTGTTTAGCTGCAGATTGAGGATGAGTCTACTTATGATTGTAAGTACGTAGAAATACCTAATTTGGTGTCAATAGAAATGTTTTTTAACATCCAACCAAATAAATCAGGAAATGAATCTGGAGCTCTTGTTTTAATGATGAAGGATTAAAGGTCCTCCTATTCGTTCTCATGTTATGTGTCTTCTTTTTAGGTTATGGCCCTTTGCTGTTCTTCGATCCTGCATCAACTTCCATCTTGTGAATCACTCCGAACTGATAATATGCCAATAAGGGAAATGTAATGTACATATGACACAAAGGAGGAGGACCAAACATCAGCAGGACGGTGATGCTCTTCTGCCGATTCGTATGCAATAACATTTGCAATCTGCTACGTATAAGCTGCTGCGCACAGGTGTTTCTTCATTTGGTGTGGACATAGTATTTCCTCTCCAACATGTGCCCGGAGGTATGTACCTTTTAAATTATGTTGTCAAAGTGAAAGCATGCTAGGCTAAATTACACTAATGACATTACCTAAACTTTTCACTGTCCGATTTTGGCATCCAAACCAAGCATCATAAATTGTTCTTTTGAAACACTTTTCGTCAATTTTGAAGCACACCGAGACCACTTCAAAAGCATATATTGTAATACAAAAGTGCAATTTAAATAGACATTCTTTTGAAGTTATTCAAATGTGCTTCAAAATTGATGAAAAGTGTTTCAAAAGAACAATATATAGAGTTGTGGTACCAAAATAGAGTAGTGGAAAGTTAAGATGCCAAAAACGTCCGAACGTTATAGTTGGGATGCCATTAGGATAATTTAGTCAAATTATGTCTATAGCGTTGACATAAATCAACAGTTTTGTCTGCTTTAGAGAATTACACGTAGGAGAGAGACCCGATCTATAGAGCATTTCCGACCTTCCTGCAATGTTGAACCTAAGGTTGGTAGGCTATGAAATGAAAAACCTACCAGAGAGGCTTCTAGGAGGAGGAGGATTACAACAGAACTCCTAAAGCTAGAGATTTTGGCGAGCATGAAGCTACTATAGAGATGCCTTGAGACAGGACCTCAAAAAATGAGCAAAAGCCACCTTACTCTTGATCGCAATGCCAAGCGAAAAAGGTGTATTTCTTTCTTATGTTTTTAAATATTTGTGGAAATCTAGACTACAATATAATACGAAAACTTGGATTTTGTTGGGAATCAAGTCTGCTGAAGGAGACAGAGTTCGGTCCGAACTCGGTCCCTGGCCGAATTCGGGCCGAACTCGGTGTGGTGTTCCAGAACCTCAAAACCAAAGTCGATCCAAGTTCGGTTCGGCGGCGGCTGCTCGAGTTTTAGAGTTTTTATGTTATATTTTGGACTGTTGGATGCTAATGGACGACTGGATCTTATGGTTGGCTATTTTTAGGGTTTCTAACCCTAAAATAGGTTTCTCATCCTATAAATAGGGAGGAGGGTGGAGGCACAAACGAAAAGCAGAAATTGGATATTCGGGGTGCTCATCCACATGAAATCTAAGAGAAAGTCCGTGCTTTGCTCTTAGGATTTCGCTATCCAAGACAGAAGGAAGAAGGAAATCTAATCGAGGAGTCGGCAACTTCGGTTAGAGAGATTGCTACGGGTTGGTGAATGATTTCAATTGTAATATTCTGTATTTATTCTTGAGTGTGGTGAGGGGATTGAACCTATTAGGGGAAAGGGTTTCAACATTAGTTTTTTGCAATCTTTTAATTTCATCCGAGTTATAAAAGTTGGGATTTGTCCAAGTGACGTAGTCACCGTCATATACTTGTCTTCATCTGTTACGATCCGCACCCGGAATTTGGGGCACGAGTACGTGGGTACGTCCAGCCTACGCCACAGCATCGACGGTAAAACGTTGTTTATGTCTCAAATACTATCTAATCAATCTCACACGAATATCCAACTCCATAAGGAGACACAGATATCACAATATAATCTGAAAATACTCAATCACATAACTAAAGCACGATGAGATATCGAAGAAAATAAACGAAATACAACATAAGTCTAAACAAAATAATCTAACTGCAAACAATAACATCCAAGTCTCACAGTATGCCGGAAATAAATTTGGTACCAATAATCTGCTAAAAAAAACTAACTGAATAACTAGTGATCCCGGTTAGACCTCCCAAAAATCACACCTGAGCTACAAGGTCCAAGGCTGCAGCTACTCTCCCTGTGGTCCATAATATGTCGGACACCAGTCATCTAAGTCACAGTCTGGAAAAAATATCCAGTCAGGATTGGAGCGAAATACAACCCAAATAACAGTTCCAATTAATTGATAATGACTATAAAACAATAAATAGATGATGCTATATACTGAGAGAAGACAATAAATAAATGCAATGGCAAAATAAAGAGAACATACAATATAGGCAATATGGTGCAGTCAGTGCATATATTAAATGAAGAAAAAGAGCTACAATATCATATACGGGTGATGTAGTATATGAACTGAAATGAAGGACTGTAACTATTCTAAGTGTTTGAAATAGTAGTTTCAAAATATGATCGGCTTGGGAACTTGTACGATAGCTACATGGCCTGGCTAATCATACATGAGGTGTATGATTAACACTAACAATATTTTACACTTGTACGATAGGAATTTGATCACATCTCTCACTAGCAATTTCTTCGCCCCCAACTAGTACAGTGGATCCAACCATGACACGTTACGATACACGATCAATGTCCAATATATCATGTACAATGTCTAATATCAATGTCGTGTACAATATCAATAACCAATGTAACATCTCATGACTGAAGATCCAATCTATATACTAGTCCGTGTACCACAGTGTCAAGAATCAGATGTAACATTTCTAAGTACTTGAATTATAGAAATTATCAAATAATGGAAATTATCAGAGAATGTACTCGCCTGTGGTCCTTAGCTGGTATGAATCAGAGTCCAAGTCACAGTCCAAATAGCCTATGTATTACAAATTTACCATGTCAAAAGATAATTTATTTTAATTTATTTAATTCTGGAATAATTACTCTAAAATTCTATTTTAATCTTATTATTCTGATTTTTAGGTTAATTCCTAAATTTTGTCCAAAGAACTAAATTTTACCAATTCGAGACTCATGGTACCAAATCGAGACGATCTGTTGACCAAAAAAGTCAGCCGATGCAAACTCGACTTTCATGCATGGTTTTCTGTAGATTTCAGCGTCAAAAACATGCTGGAATTTACGGCTCGTCCGAATTCAAATTCATTTGAAAATTATTGCATATACCTAAAATCGCATTATGCAACGGTGGTTGATTGTTAACCTAGAAGTTCTACAGAATTAACAGCACAGAAATATTTCGTATTAAATCCTGGAGAAAACATATGTCAATTATCTCGACATTAGCTTTTCGAAACTTTAAACGGTTAGTGATTCTGATTCCTGGTTCTCCCGGAATCGCGAAAACACCGAGACGCGTCTATTTTCGGACATGTTGTGCTCTACGAATTTTCCAGAATTTAATATTTAGAATTTCGTGAAAAAATTTATATATTCAGAAAACTAACCTCAATATGGTTCTAACGCAAGAAACTGGACCGCGTTTGGGCTCCAAAGCTATGAGTAATAGCTTCTGGAAGATGAAGGAAATCATAGATGACATCCCTCAAATCTCTCTCTCTCTCTCTCTCTCTCTCTCTCTAAAATAATGGGATAATTAAGGTTATTATATTATATATATATATATATATATATATATATATATATATATATATATATATATATATATATATATATATGGGCTCACATGCGGCTGAATGAAAAGTTAAAGACTGACACATGTTAGAATCTGATTGGATGATTTTGTTTATATTATTTGTTTTTGATTTGCCTTTATCAAAACATTATTTAAGTCGTTTTAAATCTAAATAACTCAAAATAATCATTAAAAATAATTATAAAAATCTGGAAAAATCACAGAAAATATATTTTGAACCTAAAAACTCTAGAAAAATACTTGGGACAATTTTATGTTCATAGGTTTCCTACTATAATTAGGAGAAGCTCTAAAAATTAATTTTACCTATTTAAATAAAAATAAATATTAAAAATATTCCAAAAATTCTGAAATAATTTCAGAAAATATATAATAATATTATAAACACTAAAAATTACGTGGGTCCATTCTATATTCCTGGGCTTGTACAATAAATTCTAGAAGTCCTAAAAAATTAGTTATTAGTCTAAATAACTCCTAATAAATATTAAAATACTCAAAAAATTCTATAAAATATAATTGATTATTTAGAACCCAAAATAAAAGTTTGAAACATTTTTAATTATGTTTGACACTAAAATAAATTCTTGAAAGCCCTAAAAAAATTTACTGTTACTATTTTTAATTAACCAAAAATTGTGAAAAAAATTTCAATAGCCCCAAATTAACCTAATAACAACATTTAAGCAAGAATTTCAGGATCCGGAGGTTACATCATCTGTGCTTGGTATTCGTAGATTGGTTGGTTATCTCAGGTGGGTTGGCAAAGCATTTCTTCCGCTGCGCGACCAACACAACACGTGGTATCAGAGTGCATGTGTTCCCAACACGTGGTATCAGAGCCAGGTTCTTCTCGAGAGGGAATGTGCAACTATGTCTACGGAGCAGATGAACACTCGTATGATCACCCTGTCACGACCCGCACCCGAAAATCGGGCATGAGCCGTGGGTACGTCCAGCCTACGCCGCAGAATCGGCGGTAGAACGCTGTAAAGGTCCGTTCTAGGTCAACCAACTATCTAGATAACTCACAGAAAAATCCGGCATGACCTCTCCAAAAGGAGGGCAAAACCACGCAATATATATATGTGAATAAAATCCTCTCCAAAAGGAGGGCAACCACGCAATATATATATGTCAATAATCTCAATCACAAAACTAGAGGAAGAATATAAGCACGATATGATATAAACAAAGAAACAGAACCAAGAGAGCAAGACAAACCAAAATGATACAGTCCAGGTCTAAAAGCTACAACATCTCACAGAAGCACAAAAGAATAAGTACAGTCATCCAAAATACAAACCACTGGAAATAACCCAGGAAACCCACCTAGCTAACTAGGGTGCTATCGGCGTCTCCTCGGCGCACTCCTCCTCGGGGTCACAACAGTCGTCGATACCAGGCCCGTAGAACGTAGGGCAATAGTCCTCAGGATCCTCTGGAAAAAATATGCCTAGTCAGGACTGGAGCGAAGTACATAACTCTGAAAGCAACTCCAAATGCATGGTAAGGTGTATATGACGAGCAATAGAAAAGTAATCAAGATGCACAGGAAATAAATATATGCTGGAGCACAATAAGTAGCTGCAATGTAAACTGGAGAACAATACAAGTAGTGGAAAAGTAACTGCAGATGAGAAACATGAATACTAGCTAAGTGCCTTGAGCACAAGTTCGTTATGTGATCGGCTTAGGTTGCACATGAAAAATACTACGATAACTCCGTTATGCGTGAGTTGCATAACCGACATACACATGAATACTGTTTGGCTTTGATCACATAACCAACTCACTACTCCCCTCCCCCACTAATACCATTGGATCCAACCACAACACGCTACGTACATGATAATAGCTCGCGCACACGAAGGCGAGAGCACAAGAAGCACATGATAGCACATGATAATCAATACCCGAAGCACATGATGAAATACACGTGATAGAGTACCCGCTGAACACGGTAAGGGGGATAGCACCTCATGACGGGATCCACTAGTACCAGCTCGTGTAATAATGTGTCAGAATCAAGTATTACAGTTCTAGAACAGGTGATATAAACGCTATCATGAAATGGAAACTATCAGAGGTAGGTACTCGCCTGATGTCCTGAGCAACTGATGAGGATCGAGATCCGGACCGGTATCGCAGGGACCTAATGCGAAAAGCAAGGATTAAACAGGGTTCTAAGCATTTAAACTGATATAAAATAATTAAAAAACAGGCTTCTAGGGCTATTCTAGGTCGAACGGGTCAAACCGGTGAAATTCGGGTCAAAAAGTCAACCCGGGGTCCAAAAAGTCAACTCTAGGTCAAAACTAGGTCAAACGTTGACTTTTACGGTCAACGGGGACAATTATGGTCAAAGCTAGGTCAAACTAGGGTGCCCCTGAAATTCTAGGTCAAACCGAGCTCATTAAGCTACTAAACTCACAAACTCGCCTAATCGAGATACCGGGATACCCTCGGTATCCGATACCTCGCCCTAGGCCACGCACCCCGCCTAAACCCGCTAAAACCTAGGCTAGCACGCGTAATTATATATATATAAACATATAAAAATCACTCCCAAGCATTTCCTAGGCTAATGCTCAAATACCCCGCTCGAAACTCAATACCTTGAATATCTCAAGGTATCGAGATACCTCGGTATCTCAAGGTATTGGGGTTTCGCTCTAAAGCCCTCTAACTAGCTATCTAGCTATTAATTATATACCTAGTTATTAATCTAGGCTAGAAAATATATATATCTATCACATTTATATATATATAAGTATGTATATACCTATATATATAGATATCCACACACATACCCAATTACCCATTACCTTACCTATCACATAAATATATGTATATATATATATATATATATATATATACTATCTAGATATCTCTAGGTATTCATATAACTATATGTATATAGATATATATACACCTTAGATAGATAACTACCTATCTACCTATGTATCTATCCATAGATAGATCTATCTATAATACTATCTATCTATCTATTCTAGTAACTATCTACCTATCTAATTATCTACATATCTATCTAATATATCTATATCTCTATATATAACACACTCTCTCTCCCTCACTAGCTACGCCAATCCTCTGAAAATCGATAATAGTACCCGGCCTAGGATACTGAGCCTGCTCTGGCTGTGGCTGGATCTGAGCCACTCTGTCGACAGCTGTCAAAGCCACCTGATGAGCATTCTCAATGCCCATCCTCAAAACATCTGCCTGGCGGTGCTGCGCATCCATCATCTCTCGGAAGAATGCGAACAACTGCGTAGCATCTACTGGCGCAGGCGGTGGTGGAGGAGGTACCACCGGGACAACTGGGGTGGTTCTCGGATCAATGGGAGTAAGGGGATCTCCGAGAGAAACTGACGCTCCCTCAACCGCAGGAGTGGCGAGTGGAGCGGTAGCGGCTGCCGGAAGTCGAGCAGGTCGAGAGGTGGCAGACCTCTCGGTGGCAGCTGCTGGGGCGGTACGCTGAGATCTGGTCTTCGGAGGCATCCTGAACACAGATCAAAAGAAGTCAATATAGTGCAAGAAACGATAACATCAATGAAGGACAATAATATTGCAAAAGAAAACAATTTCGGAAAAATTAAAGATAGCAAAAGGAAGTAGGAAGGGTCCTAGTTGTGATTGAGCACACTCTCAACTATATATATATATATATATATCTACACACACTCTCAACTATATATATATACATACACCTATATGTATATATACACATACACACACACAAGCACACTTACACATATACATATATATATATACACATAGACATATACATATACAAGTACATAAATATAAATACACATATATATATAAATATATATACATAAACACACATACATATATATAAATATATATATATATAGACACATATCAATACAAACACAACCATGCACACGACACTCAAACCACACGCCCTACTCACGTCCAACGACCCCGACACTCACCAATACCCTAAAATATATATAATATAGCCCGAAAACTCTAGCACACACTTCCCGATACTAACCCAACGCGCGCACAAAGCCGAAACGAGGAAACCAAGTCGAAATGGCCGTTCGGTCATTTCGACGAACACGTGGTGCGCGGCTCGGAAAACCTCCTGAAACGCACACCAAACGAACTCGGAATCGGCCCAAAATTTACCCACGCGCTCTACACGATGTCTAGATCCTAGAAAATGCGCTCCCACGTCGATTCTAGGCCCGTGGCGGAAACGCACACGCACTTAGAATCGGCGACAACGAAAAGCCCCAATTTCGCCCGAAACGCCCGTTTCTCCGCGACACGGCTTCCCGTGTCCGAACGGAGACACGCACTTACCCTCTAGACACCCGACAATGTCTACCTAGGTCCATCTAACCTAGGGCATCACCCAAAATTGGGCCAAATTCGGATTCCACCCGAATTCGACACAAAACCTAATGTCAAAGTCTCTAAACTCACCTAAACTAGTTCCAAATCTCTCCAACTAACCTCCTAAAAATAAAATAATAATTCTAAGCCCCAAAATAATTCTCACAAGGGTGTGGGCTGGGTCGGACATGGGTCCACTAGGGTCTGACATGGGTCCAGGCTAGCCAAAACCCTAAAACAATCAAAATAAAAAAAATAAAAATAATGCAATCACTATTTAAATATAAATATAATTATTTAAATACAATCCACTATTTACCAAATAAAATAAAATAAAAATCCTATTTTCTAGAATTGGGTAGTGACACACCCTCACAGGGGAAACTGGACTATTTGGAAGCCAAGGATAGAGGATCTACTCTGGTGCAAGGACTTGCATGGTCCGTTGGAGGACGACAGCGCAAAGTCGACGGACAAATATGCTCATGACTGGAAACGACTGGATCAGAAGGCTGTTGGATTCATCCGCCAATGGCTGGACGACTCGGTGTTTCACCACGTGTCCATGAAGAGTTCTGCAAAAGCATTGTGGGAGAAGCTGCATTCGTTGTACGAAAGGAAGACGGCTGGCAACAAGACGTTTCTGATTCGCTAACTCGTTAACTCGAAGTACACGAAAGGTGCATCGGTGGCACAACATCTGAACGAGGTTCAGGGCATCATCAATTAGCTGTCTGCGATGAAGATTGTGATTGAGGGTGAGCTTCAGGCCCTTCTGCTTTTGAGTTCTCTGTCGGAAAGCTGGAAGACGTTGGTGGTGTCGGTGAGCAACTCTGTAAAATCCCTAATTCTGAAAACCATATTTTATTATTATTATTAATTATTTATGGTAATTATGAGCTAAATAGAGGAGATAGATTTTATTTAATATTTATTTAAGGTGTTTGTGCATCCAGGGGATTTATGGAGCCATTATAAATTTTTTCTAATTTATTTCATGTAAGAGACCCTTTGGACAGTTGCTAGCTTAATGGTATGCACCAATATAATTTCAGGATTTTCTATGTATAAATATGTATATATATAGATATATAGATATAATTAATAAGAAAAAGGAATAAGAAAAAGAAAAAGAAAGAAAAAGAAAAGAATAGAAAAATAGAATTTCTATTAAACCCAAACCCGCAACCCGTTAATCACCCCGCGTACACATTCCTTCTCCGCGCGTAAACAAATAGCAGCAAACAGCTCACCCCCGCGTAAACAGATAACAGCAACAGCTCACCACCCCGCGTATACTCTTCCCTTTCCTTATCCGCGCGTAAAACATCAGCAGCAGTAGCAAATCGACTTCCCTTTTTCCTTTTCGCGCGTACAACCCATTCCACCGCTTCTTAAACACTATTATTACTAAAAATTTCTCAACCGAAACCTAAACCAATGAGAAGAAAGAAACAGCAGCAGTAGTTTCTTAAACACTAAGTTTTCCCACCGCCTCTTATTCTCTATATATATCCATACAATACACCCAAAACCCTAAAAACTCACTTCTTCAACTTAACACAATATTGGACGTGCACTATACAGAACTTTGCTCGGCAAGTATACCTTGCCTTTGTACTATTATTTACATTCCAGATGATGCATGATTCTGTTTTATTTATATATTTGCATTAGACCTTGTTTATGAGACCACCCCAGTATATTGGAGCATCATTAGATTTTATTGGCCGTGACACAGTTGTTACACGAATTGTGAGTCTCATATAGATCTCGGACTACGTATCGGGTTGGCCGCCTGTACGTATGAGCCGTACGTTAGGGATGACTGCTGATAGAAACTTTGTATGCTAGTAGACCTGACAGTTATTTAGAGGTTTTATCATTTCATGAATGTGGCATGATTAGAGCATGGGGTGGAGAGAACAATAAGTAAGGCGTTTGGGCTCCTTTGCACTTTTCTCCTGTACGCCCGGATTCTCCACCGGAGAAACGGGTGATGATGACCAATATATATTTACAGGCGGCCTCTGCCATTCAAAAGACGACATGCTTTTAGGCCCTTGATTCTCCGAGAGAGTCATGCCAATCCTATGGCCAGATAGCCCACGTGTTGGAAAGTTGTTTTCAAATTACATTCACTTAGCCTGTTAGGCGACCCGTTGGATGTTTATATTTCAGTACTTATTGGCATGTTTATACTTTATATATATCTTGTTACGTCCCTCTGAGGACCTGGTCCCTTTCCAGATATGGACGAGCAGGAGTACCTACAGGAGTACGGACCTTGACCTGACTCTACCTACCAGGCTGAGGAGATCTTACCCTCAGAGTATCTGTGACTTATTGCCGCTGTTTAGAGATTTTGTTGCTACTTCAGTATAGTCGTTTTGTAGTGGATTTATTTTCACCCGACTATCAGACTTGCTACACATCTTGGATATTCAGTTATTATTCAGCTCTTATTTTCTACTGATTATTTGTGCTGTGGATGAGATATAGATTGCATGTGACTTGTTGTGACAGTATATTACCACTGATGGATTGAATATTCATGTACAGCGTACGTGTGTATATGGTTTCCATATATTGGAGTTCATATACATACAGCTGGGCGTGTTACGTATTCCTAGTCCTACGTATTTTGGGACTGGGGCGTGACATGTTTTTGGTGGTGGCCCATGCAGGTCAAGAATATATTGTCTTGGTTACGTAACTGTACCAAACAAGCATGCGTATAGGAAAAGAGAATAAGGATCTCATCCATGCTTGGCTGAAAAACTCATTCTTCCTTAAGTTTTACGCCAAAAACCCTTTACCCTAGTTGGCGTAAAAGCCAAATGACTGACTTGTTAGCATAAAAGGCCAAGCTATGAAGAATATTGCCTATTTTTACGCTGCAGAAATGACAACTGCTACCCACATTCAAATAGCTTTCCTAAACCTGCGTATGACACGACATGCAAGCCACGTAGGTAACTGCCCCAGCGTAAACTTGAGGATTCCTGAAACCAGCGTAAATAGCCTGACTAGCGTAAAATGTAAGGATGTTATAGTGAGCGTATTATCACAGTCTTAGCTTTAGCTTTCCCAGACATGACCAATTAAGAACCAAATCTCGTGCATTAAATGCAGAGATATGCCTCGAGGCCTGTGCAAGAAACAGCTTTTTTGACGTAGCATCTGAGTTTGTCTCATCTGAGCGTAAAAACTCATTTCTATCAATATAGAATAGGCAGCGTATTCAGAAAACTTTATTTTTCCTTTTGAAGCGTAAACACGACTTGTATTCAAATATGTCACTAAATGATAACCTGGGTCTCTGTGCAAAATCATTATCACAGTCGTCCTCTCGATCATCGTGCAGTACTTTTGTCAGATGTCACGTTCACTGATTTTCCTGACAAATTCATCCGAGGAATACAAGGAGTTTCTCGTACAACTCTACGCTGCAAAGTATGCTATACTTTACGCAGACAAATTCATATGCAAAGTTTACACTCAGACTTTACGTTCAGATTTTACGCGCAGAACTTTTACGCATAATTTACGCAGGCAGACTTTACGCAGTAAATCTTTTACGCATAGACTTTTACGCGGATAGTTTTTGAAGCTCTATTTTTACGCTGACTTTTTTGAATCTCTGTTTTACGCCGAAGACTCTGAAGTCTTACTTTACGCCAAACTTCCTTGAAACTCTACTTTACGTGGCTAGCCCTGAAGCCATGCTATAAGTGGATAATTTCCCAGCGTATTTCATGCTTCTACATCTTATTTAATGCTTGTATCCTGTTTGATTCTTGTACTTCGTCTAAACGTTGTGTACATCACCTGCAGAGTAATGGATATGCAGAAGGGATGTACTTGGTGACACAACTTCTGGAGTCAATGGTCAGACTCAAGGAGGGACCTCAACAATTCCTAGACTTCCAGGACCAGATGGACAGATTCACAATCCAGTTACATCTGATCTTCTCGTTCCACCTAATGGGAACCTTCCAGTATCATCGACACCGCAGGACGGCCAGGCAAAACTATTCCAATTCTTCCAGATGATAATGAAGGAACAACAACAACAGGCCGCCACACTAGCTGCAGAACAGAGATAAGAGTTCCTAGCAACACTTGAAAGGATGGCTGCAAAAGACTACTGTACCAGCTCAAGCACTAGCTCCAGTACCTCAAGCTAGAGTTGGTTCAGTAAAGGACTTTGTACAAATGGGTCTAAGGTCGAACAAAGGCATTGAGAGTCTGGAGGAAACTACCAACTGGATCACTCACACTCGGAAGTTATTAGAGGCATCACAGTTACCTGCAGACCTATGGATGGCAGGTGTAAGGACGCTTCTAGATGGTAATGCTCATCACTGGTGGAAATCCATGGAACGCCAGTTGGGTACCTACCAGACATGGGAGCAGTTCCTGGAGTGCTTCGAAAGGAAGTACTTTCCAGACACCGTCAGAGATGCATTGTACGATCAATTTCTCCACCTGGAGCAGGGGAACAGAACAGTGGACGAGTATGATGTTGAGTTTAGCCGCCTTAGCAAATATGGTGTTGCTCTGATACCAGATGACTTAGCCAAGGCTAAGAGGTTTCATCGCGGACTGACTAAGGAGCTCCAACATTATATGAGCTCACAGTCCCGGATCTCTTATGCCGAGTTACTGACAGAAGCCAGATTGCAAGAAACCATCAGCAGAGGAAAATGAGGTCAGTTGAGGACACAACAAGGACCAGCAAGGACACAACAAGGAGGACCAATCAGACGTCCTTTAGCTCAGCAACAGCAGTACCAACGCAGAGCATTACCGTACCAGACCCCAGAAAAGCCCCAATGCAATTATTGTGGGAGACACGGGCACATCTCAAGGGACTGTCGGGTCCGTTTGGGATAGTGTATGAGATGTGGTTCCGGACAATATATGATGAAAGACTGTCCTATGCAACAGGCATCGACACTTCCACCACCAGCTCAGAGGCTAGTGCTTCCAGCACCGAAGTCAGCTCAGCAGACGATGAGACCAGGAGCACCTCGACCTCCAGCAGCAGGGGGATTTCAGCGAGGACCACCGCTACCTGCACAGGAGGATCAATTTGCAAGAACTAGACAGGGACAACCATAGAGGAACGGACAAGCCTTTGCAATGGAAGTGGATGACATGAATCAGGAGATTGATGTCATAGCAGGTATCACTCTTGCTTTTACTTTTTCTGCTGTGACATTGTTTGATACGGGAGCCACCCACTTATTCATATCATCTAGTTTTATTGCCAAACACAACATTACCTCCACATCTTTACCTAGTTGTATTAAAATTCTTACCGGAGGAGGAGTTGTACCTATTAGTAGAATTTGTAGATCGTGTCCTATAGTGATACGTGGCAGAGAGATGAACGTCCGACTCTTAGTCCTTCATATGCCGACTTTTGATATTGTGCTCGGAATGGACTGGCTGGGCAAGTACCACGCTTGTTTCGATTGTTTTGGAGGAAGCATTCTTTTTAAAGTACCAGGCCAGCCCGAACTTGAGTTTGCACGAGGATCCACAGAAATCCTTGATGGTATGCAGCTCGCAATGGACGATGTTGTCTATCATCCCATTATTTCAGAATTCCAAGACGTCTTCCCAGAAGAATTACCAGGACTACCCCCAGATAGAGATGTAGAATTCTCAATTGAATTGACACCGGGAGCAACACCCATAGCATCACATGTTTATAGACTGGCAAAGAAGGAGATGGATGAACTAAAGACACAGTTGAACGAACTAGAAGAGAAATGTTTCATCCGACCAAGTACATCACCCTAGGGAGCACCAGTGTTGTTTGTACCAAAGAATGATGGATCAATGCGTATATGCATTGACTATAGATCCTTGAATGCAGTGACTGTGAAGAATAAATATCCACTGCCACGCATTGATGACCTATTTGATCAGCTAAGTGGAGCCAAGATGTTCTCAAAGATAGATTTGAGATCGGGATATCACCAGGTGAAAGTAAGGAAGGAAGACATCCCGAAGACCGCTTTTCGGACAAGATATGGGCACTACGAGTTTCTGATCATGCCATTTGGATTGACCAATGCTCCAGCTATATTTATGGACTTAATGAATCGAGTATTCCATCAGTATTTGGACCAGTTCGTGGTCGTCTTCATAGATGATATACTTGTCTATTCAAAGAGCCACGAGGAGCACGAGAAGCACCTGCAGATTGTTCTAGAGACCTTGAGAAGAGAACAGTTATATGCAAAGCTCAGTAAATGTGAGTTCTTCCTGGACAGAGTATCATTCCTTGGACATGTCATTACAGGAGATGGTATTTCTGTTGATCCAGAAAAGATCTCGGCAGTCGAGACATGGCCTATTCCTAAATCAGCAGCGGAGGTGAGAAGTTTCCTTGGACTTGCGGGATATTACCGAAGGTTCGTAGAGAACTTCTCAAGGATAGCAACACATATGACTCGGTTGACTTGCAAAGATCAAGAGTTCATATGGACCAACGAATGTCAAGCCGCTTTCGAAGAATTGAAGAAGAGGCTGACTACAGCACCAGTATTAACTATTCCATCAGGATCAGGAGGCTATGTGATCTACAGTGACGCATCAGGGAAAGGTTGGGATGCGTATTGATGTAGTATGGCAAGGTGATTGCATATGCATCTAGACAGTTACGAGTACATGAGAAGAATTATCCAACTCATGACTTGGAACTTACAGTCGTTGTATTTGCTCTAAAGTTATGGAAACATTACTTATATAGGGAACGAGTGGAAATCTATACAGACCACAAAAGCCTCAAGTATGCCTTCACACAGAAGGAGTTAAATATGAGGCAACGTCGATGGCTCGAGTTGATAAAAGATTTTGAGATAGAGCTACATTATCACCCAGACAAGGCTAATGTTGTAGCAGACGCGTTAAGCCGGAAACCAGTAGCTTACTTCTTGACAACACAAAGGAAATTATTGAAGGACTTACAAGGACTTGGCATTGAAATGATATTACCCGGAGCAGACGGGACACTAGCCAACTTGCAAATACAATCATCACTAGTAGAAAGAATCAAGGCAGCATTGCCTACAGACGCCAGATTCAGAAGATTAAAAGAAAGAACAGAGGCCGGAGAGCAGACAGGACTGCGCATCCATGATGACGGGACATTACGATGTGGTAATCGTCTTTATGTTCCAAATGGAGAGATTCGACAGGAGCTGATGACAGAAGCTCATAGTTCGATATATTCTATTCATCCTGGAGGCACCAAGATGTATCGTGATTTACGACAGCACTTTTGGTGGCATGGAATGAAAAGAGAGATAGCTCGCTTTGTAGCTAAATGTTTGGTATGTCAGCAAGTAAAGGCGGAGCACCAGAGAACAGCAGGGTTATTGCAACCACTTCCGATTCCAGAGTGGAAGTGGGAGCACATCACTATGGACTTCGTCACGGGTTTTCCCAAGAGTCCAAGTGGTAGGGATGCAGTATGGGTAATAGTGGACCGACTCACCAAGTCAGTCCATTTCTTGCCTTTTAGAGTTGGCCAATCTACAGAAGTTTTGGCTGACTTATATATGAGGCAGATCGTGAGATTGCATGGCGTACCAGTCAGCATTGTATCAGACAGAGATTCGCGCTTTACATCATACTTTTGGAGGAGCATGCAAGAAAGTCTTGGAACTCGTCTGAAGTTCAGTACATCTTACCACCCGCAAACAGATGGGCAGTCAGAACGTACTATTCAGACATTGGAGGATATGTTGA
The DNA here is from genome assembly GCA_036927795.1 of Iris macrosiphon. Taxonomy (NCBI): domain Eukaryota; kingdom Viridiplantae; phylum Streptophyta; class Magnoliopsida; order Asparagales; family Iridaceae; genus Iris; species Iris macrosiphon. Next base: position 164,968,189 of record JAYESA010000002.1, read on the forward strand.
GGGCTTGTATGTTAGACTTTGGAGGATCATGGGAGGACCACCTACACCTTGTGGAGTTTTTCTACAACAATAGCTATCAGACGAGCATCCAGATGGCTCCGTTTGAAGCATTGTATAGAAGAAAGTGTAGGTCTCCTGTGTGTTGGAGTGACGTGGGAGGACGTCAGATTCTGGGACCAGAGTTAGTGGTCAACACTGTTGAGACAGTTAAGAAGATACAAGGACACTTGCGAGCAGCGCAAGACAGGCAGAAACAATGGGCAGACCTTTATCGTCGTCCCTTGGAGTTTAAAGAGGGCGATCATGTCTTCTTAAGGATATCACCTACCAGAGGCACCATTCGATTCGGAGGACGCGACAAGTTGAGTCCAAGGTATATTGGACCATTTGACGTGCCAGAGAGAGTGGGAGAAGTAGCTTCACTACCAGAAAAAGTCAAATTAGCGACGACCAAAAACGTCGCTAAATGACAAAAAAATGTCGCTAATTACGTTTAGCGACGTTTTATAGAAGTCGGTAATAATTACGTCGCTGAAAGGAAAAATGTCACTAAACGTCGCTATACCGACATTTTTTAGCGACTTAGACGTGTCGCTAACTTAGTGACGTTTAGCGACTCTGAGTCACTAATTAGCGACGTAATTAAATGTCGCTAAACGTCGCTAATTAGCGACTTATATAGCGACGTAACAGCGACGTCTTTAATGACCTGGCAGTACTGCCATGTCAGCAATTTGCGACGTATTTAGCGACGTTTTATGACATCGTTAAGTAGCGACTTGTTTAGCGACGTATAAAAACGTCAATAAAGGTCGCTAAACGTCGCTAAATACGTCGCTAATTTTACACACACAAAAAACAAAATTGTTCCAAACTATTATTCCTGCAATTTATAAATTTCTAATTAAAAATAGACCCAGAGCAACCCTCCGTTGAATTCTATGGGTTCGTCGACCCCTTCGGTGGAACACTCAACACCGGATTAACAACATTTAATATGAATAAAAGTATCACAGTCATACAATTAATACACACAAATATTATAGACAGACAATAAAAGTATCACAGTCATAAAAGTATCACAGTATCACAGTCACACAAAATGGGCATAAACAGCGTCACAAAATACATAATATATAAGTATCAGAGTATCACAGTAACACAAAATGCATAATATATAAGTATATGAAAATTACAGTATCAATCTCGAGGATATCCAAAACGGGGCAGATACCAGTCCCTCAAATACTGCGCATAAACAACGTTTATGTTATCAAGCTCCGCTGTGGGTGCTGGGTGACTGGAACTCCCCGTCTGAGATACAGCAGGTGGTATCTCTTCCTCCTTAACAGTAGGAGGCATCACTTCGCGTTTACCAGTAGGAGGCATCACTTCCTCCTTAACAGTAGGAGATGTCGCTCTCTTGGGTGCCATCTGGTAAGATAGATGAAAACATATACTTAAGATATATCGCTTATTCGTATCGAACAACACAAAAAAAAGATACCAACTTGTCATTCATGTAGTAATTTCATACAAATATATGGTTGGTGTTTGTGGGTCAAAATCTGAAGTTTTGTTTTGTTACTTTGAAGTTCAAAACTGTTGGTTGAATTGAATTCTTCAAACTTGTTCTAGCAAATTATATGTTTCAGTCATTCAAACTCGAAGGTGTATTGCTTTACTTCATAGGCTACATGGCACATCCATAAAATACAAGGATATTGTGTTGCACCAGCACGAAGACGACGACATGATATGGGCATGCGATATGGTCACAACATGATTTTGGTGTGTCAGTGTATTTTAGAGTCATTTAGTGCTTGATACGTAGAAATGATGCTGACTATATAGACATAGTGATACATGGCACAATACTGATAAGGGATATAAGACAATCATATAAGACAATCATTTAAAAATTCAGTTTCATAAATCCACTATTAGCTTGATTGCCAAATTGATAATGTTTGGTTTATGAATGTATAGAAATCAATCCTGATCAAAAACCCTAAACCTAACCCTAACCCTAACCCCAGGTCAAAAAATCTAACCCTAACCCTAACCCCTGATCAAAAACCCTAACCCTAACCCTAACCCCTGATCAAAAACCCTAAACCTAACCCTAACCCTAACCCCTGATCAAAAACCCTAAACCTAACCCTAACCCTAACCCGAAACCTAACCCTAACCCTAATCTGCGGCTGTGTGTGTGTCTGCGTCTGTGTGTGTGTGTGTGTGTGTCGTGTGTGTGTGTGTGTGTCTGCGTCTGTGTGTGTGTCGTGTGTGTCTGTCAGTGTCTGTGTGTGTGTGTCGTGTCTGTCAAGTGTGTGTTGTGTCAGTGTTACATGAGAGAGAGAGAGAGAGAGAGAGAGAGAGAGAGAGAGAGGGGTTTACCTAGAGCTCGAGGAGGAGGAGGGGATGCCGGAGTAGCCGCAGCCGTGGAGAGACGGTCGCCGGAGAGGGTGGGTGGGGGAAATCGAAATGTTTTCAAAACTTTCGAAATTTTCGCAGATGGAAAAAGAGAACTGAGCGCTAAATTAACCAAAATTTAGCGACGTGTAGCGACGTCATAAAAAAATGTCGCTAAATAAAAATTTAGCGACGTCGGTTACGTCGCTAAATACGTTGCTAAATATTTTTAATACATACGTCGCTAATTACGACGCTAAACGTCGCTAAATTATATAAATTAGCGACGTTTAGCGACCTTAATCAAACTTGTAGCGACTAATTTATTTAAATCTTAATAAAAGTCGCTAAACGTCGCTAAATGTCGTCATTTAGCGACGTTTTTTACGGAGTCGCTAATTTAGTGACGTTTTTATTAGGAGTCGCTAAAATACGTTCCTAATCCCGCTTTTTCTAGTAGTGCTTATCGACTTGCGCTACCACCTTCACTTGAGGGAGTACATGACGTATTCCATGTGTCGCAACTCAGGCAATATGTGGCAGACAACAGTCATATTCTCGACCATTCGGAAATCACCATTGGACCGAGATTGTCATATCAAGAACAACCCGTAGGAATCCTTGATCGTCGAGAGAAAGTATTGAGAAACCAGTCTATTCCCTTGGTCCGCATAGCATGGAAGCATGGTGCGCCAGGAGAATCTACTTGGGAGCGCGAAGATGACATGCGCAAACGTTTTCCGAACCTATTCGCAGATCAAGGTATGAATTTACTTTGTAAATTTATATCTTATACCATTCTGGACTTTCTACCATGGCTTAGTTTTAATTTCGAGGACGAAATTTTTATAAGTTGGATAGAATGTAAAACCCCTAATTCTGAAAACCATATTTTATTATTATTATTATTAATTATTTATGGTAATTATGAGCTAAATAGAGGAGATATATTTTATTTAATATTTATTTAAGGTGTTTGTGCATCCAGGAGATTTATGGAGCCATTATAAATTTTTCCTAATTTATTCCATGTAAGAGACCCTTTGGACAGTTGCTAGCTTAATGGTATGCACCAATATAATTTCAGGATTTTCTATGTATAAATATGTATATATATATAGATATAATTAATAAGAAAAAGGAATAAGAAAAAGAAAGAAAAAGAAAAGAATAGAAAAATAGAATTTCTATTAAACCCAAACCCGCAACTCGTTAATCACCCCGCGTACACATTCCTTCTCCGCGCGTAAACAAATAGCAGCAAACAGCTCACCCCCGCGTAAACAGATAACAGCAATAGCTCACCATCCCGCGTATACTCTTCCTTTTCCTTATCCGCGCGTAAAACATTAGCAGCAGTAGCAAACCGACTTCCCTTTTTCCTTATCCGCGCGTAAAACATCAGCAGCAGTAGCAAACCGACTTCCCTTTTTCCTTTTCGCACGTACAACCCATTCCACCGCTTCTTAAACACTATTATTACTAAAAATCCCTCAACCGAAACCTAAACCAATGAGAAGAAAGAAACAGCAGCAGTAGTTTCTTAAACACTAAGTTTTCCCACCGCCTCTTATTCTCTATATATATCCATACAATACACCTCAAACCCTAAAAACTCACTTCTTCAACTTAACACAATATTGGACGTGCACTATACAGAACTTTGCTCGGCAAGTATACATTGCCTTTGTACTATTATTTACATTCCAGATGATGCATGATTTTGTTTTGTTTATATATTTGCATTAGACCTTGTTTATGAGACCACCCCAGTATATTGGAGCATCATTAGATTTTATTAGCCGTGACACAGTTGTTACACGAATTGTGAGTCTCATATAGATCTCGGACTACGTATCGGGTTGGCCGCCTGTACGTATGAGCCGTACCTTAGGGATGACTGCTGATAGAAATTTTGTATGCTAGTAGACCTGGCAGTTATTTAGAGGTTTTATCATTTCATGGTTGCGGCATGATTAGAGCATGGGGTGGAGAGAACAATAAGTAAGGCGTTTGGGCTCCTTTGCACTTTTCTCTTGTACGCCCGGATTCTCCACTGGAGAAACGGGTGATGATGACCACTATATATTTACAGGCGGTCTCTGCCGTTCAAAAGACGACATGCTTTTAGGCCCCTGATTCTCCGAGAGAGTCATGCCAATCCCATGGCCAGATAGTCCACGTGTTGGAAAGTTGTTCTCAAATTGCATTCACTTAGCCTGTTAGGCGACCCATTGGATGTTTATATTTCAGTACTTATTGGCATGTTTATATGTATCTTGTTACGTCCCTCTGAGGACCTGGTCCCTTTCCAGATATGGACGAGCAGGAGTACCCACAGGAGTACGGAACTAGACCTAACTCTACCTACCAGGCTGAGGAGATCTTACCCTCAGAGTATCTGTGACTTATTGCCGCTGTTTAGAGATTTTGTTGCTACTTCAGTATAGTCGTTTTGTAGTGGATTTGTTCCACCCGACTATCAGACTTGCTACACATCTTGGATATTCAGTTATTATTCAGCTCTTATTTCCTACTGATTATTTGTGCTGTGGATGAGATATAGATTGCATGTGACTTGTTGTGACAGTATACTACCACTGATGGATTGAATATTCATGTACAGCGTACGTGTGTATATGGTTTTCATATATTGGAGTTTATATACATACGGCTGGGCGTGTTACGTATTCCTAGTCCTACGTATTTTAGGACTGGGGCGTGACAAACTCCGCTCCTGATGGAGTTGTCACAATGGAGGCAGTCAAAAGCAGCTTGTTGAACGAGGAGATCCGGCGTAAGCAAGTGAAATCGTCACAGGAGTCCGTCTTGTGGCTTCTTACGGAAAGGGAAGACCCAAGTCACAGGCGAGGACATGAGGGAGTTATCGGGATCTTGCGATTGTGGACTGTAAGGAGAGCTGCTATCACTGTGGCAAAATGAGTCATATCAAGAGGAACTGCATAAAGCTCAAAGCTAAGAAGGCCAAAGGCAAGGATGATCAGGAGAATCTCACGGCTATAGGAGATCTCATCATCGCAGCAACCGACGCATCGGAACCTTGTGGCATGTGTCATGATGACGACTGAGTCATGGACACGGGAGCGTCGTATCACGTCACTCCGTATAGGAGGATCTTCACGTCATACCACAGCGGCAAGTTTGGACGTGTGAAGATGTGCAACAAGGGGACGGCTGCAGTTGTAGGTATCGGTGATGTGCACTTGACAACGGAGCTTGGTGAGAAGCTCATTCTCAAGGATGTGCGACATGTACCGAGTTTGCGCTACAACTTGGTTTCGGTATGGAGGCTGGCGGATGATGGTTGTCGCTATTTGTTTGGGGACAAAGATTGGATGCTTACGAAGGGTTCACAGCAGCTGTCTCGAGGAGATTTGTGTTGTGGCATGTACAAGCTCAAGCCGCTGAGTTGTACAGGCAGGCCACAGACATCGGATGGAGGCTCGAGAGGTATTCGATGTAACCTCCGTATCCTGAAATTCGTGCTAAATGTTATTTTTAGGTTAATTTTGGGCTATTGGGATTTTTTTTCCACAATTTTTAGTTAATTAAAAACTAGTAACCCTAATTTTCTAAGACTTTCAAGAATTTATTTTAGGGTCAAACTTAATTAAAAATATCCCAAACTTTTATTTTAGGTTCTAAATAATCAAATATATTTTCTAGAAGTTTTTGGAAATTTTCTGAGTATTTTTAGTATTTATTGGGAGTTATTTAGGCTAATAACTAATTTTTAGGACTTGTAGAATTTATTGTGCAAGCCCAGGAATATAGAATGGACCCACGTTATTTTCTAGGGTTTATAATATTATTATATATTTTCTGGAATTATTTCAGAATTTTTGGAATAATTTTAGTATTTATTTTTAGTTAAATGGGTAAAACTAATGTTTAGAGCTTCTTCTAATTATAGTAGTAAACCTATGAACATAAAATTGTCCCAAGTATTTTTCTAGGGTTTTTGGGTTCAAAATATATTTTCTGTAATTTTTTCAGATTTTTATGATTAATTTTAATATTTATTTTGAGTTATTTAGATTTAAACCAACTTAAATAATGTTTTGATAAAGGCAAATCAAAAACAAATAATATAACCAAAACCATCCAATCAAATTATGACACGTGTCATCCTATCAATTTTCATTCAGCCTCTCAACACCTCTATATATATATATATATATATATATATATATATATATATATATATATATATATATATATATATATATATATTATAATAACCCTAATTATCCCATTATTTTAGAGAGAGAGAGAGATTTGAGGAGATGTCATCTAGGATTTCCTTCATCTTTCAGAAGCCATTGCGCATAGCTCCGGACTCCTAACGAGGCCTAGTTTTTTGTGTTAGAACGATATTGAGGTTAGATTTCTGATTATATAAATTGTTTTACGAAATTATGAGTATTAAATTCTGGAAAATTCGTAGAGCACAGCATGTCCGAAAATAGACGTGTTTCGATATTTTTGCGATTCCGGGAGAACCAGGAATCAGAATCATGAACCATTTAAAGTTTCGGAAAGCTAATGTCGAGATAATTGACATATATTTTTACCAGAATTTAATTCGAAATATTTACATACTGTTAATTCTGTAGAACTTCTAGGTTAGAATTTAACCATCGGTGCACAATACGAAATTTATATGTGCCATAATTTTCAAACGAATTTAAATTCGGACGAGCCGTAAATTCTAGCATAGTTTTGATGCTGAAATCTATAGGAAATCATACATGAAAGTCGAGTTTGTGTCGGTTGACTTTTTGGTCAACAGATCGACTCGATTTGCGTGCCAAGAGTCTCGAGTTGATAAAATTCAGTTTCTTTAGACAAAATTTAGGCATTAACCTAAAAATCAAAATAATAAGATTAAAATAGGATTTTAGAGTAATTATTCCAGAATTAAATAAATTAAAATAAATTATCTTTTGACATGGTAAATTTGTAATACATAGGCTATTTGGACTGTGACTTGGATTCTGATTCATACCAGCAAAGGACCACAGGCGAGTACATTCTCTGACAGTTTCCATTATGTTGATTATCTCTATAACTCTTGTTGTATAGCGTACATGACTCTGACACCATTCTTTACACGAGTTGGCATCATTGAGACCTATCACTAGGATTCGTGATTGGAATCCATCGTGCTAGCTGGGGAAATGGAAAAATATTAGTAGCTTATGTGATCATACCCAACTTTACATGCATCATTAGCTTACCCACACCTCACATCGGTGTAGCCTTACCCTTACATGCCTCATCGCTGTTACATATGGTTAGCCGGACTTGTTGGGGATGATCGCTAATCAATGTAATGAGTCATATAGTCCCAAGCCGATCACATGATATACTAATGTTTCACACACTTGGTTAGAGGATCATTGACATGCATCTCTAGTATATTGATCTAGCATCTCCACATGTTCTAGTTGTTGTTCTTGTACACATTTATATTCCAGTTCATTGTTCTTGCGTGTACTTGGATTTCTATTTCATTGCTAGATGTACATTGATGATGACATGCTCCAGTATTTCTATTTTCAGTATATACATGCTCGTCAGTATTTCTTATTGCCAGTTATCCATATCTGTCTTGTATTTCTTTACACTGTGTTATAGTTTTTGTCAATATATGTGGAACTGCTGTTAGAGGTGTATTTCGTTCCAATCCTGACTGGATATTTTTTCCAGACTGTGACATAGAGGACTTGTTCCGGCATACTTGGAGATTGGATGTTATTGATTGCAGGTTAGACTATTTATTGTTGTTTAGACTTGTCTTGTATTTCATTGCTTGCTTCGATATCTCATCGTGCTTTATTTTCCGTGATTGAGTATATTCCCTATTATATGGTAATATCTGTGTCTCCTTATGGAGTTGGATATTCATGTGAGATTGACTAGATAGTTACATGACCTAGACAGCGTTCTACCGTCGATGCTGCGGTGTAGGCTGGACGTACCCACGCACTCGTGCCCCTATACCGGGTGCGGGTCGTGACATTCGACAGGAGGTTGATCGTCAGAAACTTGTCTTGGAGGGGCTTCGAGATACTTTGAGGGATACAGAGGATTCGGTTCCGTCGAGACAAAGCGACAAATGGTGATGAGTCAAAGATTGAGGGTCAGTCTGTCTGTCCTATGACAGCTGGTCGGTCTGCAGATGGGGGTTGTTCCACAGATCCGGTTTTGGCGACGGGTGGTTTGCCAAAGCTTCACGGATCGACATTGGTTTCAGCAGTTCGAGGCCAATGAGGAGATCAAGGTTTGCAGCAAACTCAATCTGAGGCAGGAGCATCATCATTCATACAGTTCAGGGGAAGCTGTGGGTTATCGACGGTATGCACAGTGCGTGATGTTCTGCTCGAGGACGCATGTGTATGGAGGAGCTTCAAGTTCGGACACGAAGGTTGGCAGATTCAGGAGTTCGAATCTCGGGAGAATCACATCGTCCGTTTGGTTGGGTCGGCCAAGGGTGAAGAAGCTCATTGGAACGTTAACACGTTTCGGTAAAAAACGGAAGTCGGGGACATGTAGCCAAGACTCACGGTGAGGCTTATTGTCAGGGACTTCGGTCTTGGCCGTGTTATTGATATCGGCAGGATCCCAGTGGTGCAGGAGGTGCTACGCATGGCAGCTAGCGTCGACGTGACGGTCGAGGAGCTGGAGATGATGGAAGATGCAAAGCAACTCGGAGGATCGGAGATCGATGGCATGGGGGAGCAGGATTTCTGTCGTGGGGCGACAGACATGGAGTCCAGTTGAGGAGCCATGGAGTCAATACCTCTCATCAAACTAGAGGAGGAGATTGTTGGGAATCAATTCTGCTGAAGGGGGCAGAGTTCGGTCCGAACTCGGTGTGGTGTTCCAAAACCTCAAAACCAAAGTCGGTCCGAGTTCGGTTCGGCGGCGGCTGCTCGGATTTTGTAATTTTTAGGTTATATTTTGGACCGTTGGATGCTAGTGGACTGCTTGATCTTATGGTTGGCTATTTTTATGGTTTTCTAACCCTAAAATAGGTTTCTCATCCTATAAATAGAGAGGAAGGGTGGAGGCACAAACGAAAAGCACAAATTGGAGTTTCGGGGTGCTTATCCACAGAAAATCTAAGAGAAAGTCCGTGGTTTGCTCTTAGGACTTCGTCATCCAAGACAAAAGGAAGAAGGAGATCTAATCGAGGAGTCGTCAACTTCGGTTAGAGAGATTGCTACGGGTTGGTGAGTGATTGCAATTGTAATCTTATGCATTTTTTTTTGAGTGTGGTGAGGGGTTGGACCTATCAGGGCAAATGGTTTCAACATTAGTGTTTTACAATCTTGTAATTTCATCTAAGTTATAAAGGTTGGGATTTGTCCAGGTGACGTAGTCACCGCCATATACTTGTCTTCATCTGTGCTTGGTGTTCGTAGATTGGTTAGTTATCTCAGGTGGCTTGGCAAAGCGCTTCTTCCGCTGCGCGACCAACATAACACGTGGTATCAGAGCGCACGTGTTCCCAACAGGTTTCACCGTGAATTTTTTCTCTCCCAAATGTCCTTGCTCAACATCTACGAATTAAAATAATCATTAAAATTAAGAGGGACGGATATGTAATTTAGAATAAAATGGATGACTACATAATAAATTTGAGCCGGATTACCGTTCATAGCTGGCTGGATATTGAGTATCGAGAGAAAACATAATATTATTATGTCAAATTGTATGTCATTTATGTTTAAAAGAGTCCAACCAATAAAATTCGCATGCGACGAAGTCTCCTCTTTCCATACAACTCTTTATGCCCCAATAACAATAAATCCTTCTAGCCTTACCATTTTCGATGGTTATTATTCTCAATAGAAAATGAACAAAAGGAACAAAATTTGTACTCCGAATTCCTTGGCACCGTAAAAAAAAAAAACACACGGACTGAGGAAGACGGTGGCTGGTCTTAATCTAATTGAATTGAAATATGTGCACGTGCATGTAGACCAGTCATAATAAAGAAGGGATAGGCAAACAGATAAATGAACTCTACCAAAATTACAGAAAATTTAATCCAGTCCTTTCGTTTGCCATGTTTTGTTTCCTGACATTCTTTTGTTGTTCCTCTTCCAGACAAACCTGGCTGAAGCTGTTGTGGAGTTTCCTGATTGTACTATGCACATCCAACTGAAGTGATTCCAGCAGTTCCAAGTTTGTCATCTTTATGGCAATAATGGTGATGAATCCATCAACTACTTCCCCACAATCTCTTTGCGTTCCATAAAGCACTCGTTTGAAGGAAGTGAGGAGTTCCTACGAGAAACATTTCTGAAGCATAACCCAAGATGTGGATCTCGAGGGAAGCCTTCTTCTCTGCAAAGTTGACATTAGTTGCTGAGGAGTTTTATTGTGTCAAAATGAGTTTAGCACTCTCTTAAGGAAGCTTTGGACTCTGGGAACTGAACAAGCAAACTGCATCAGTTCAACCAGCAATGGACTCTCACAAACTCAAGCTTCCCTTTCCAAACAATCAATATTTTGTGCCAGAAACTGATGATGAAGTAAGGGTTAACTCCAGTTCTATTACAATAATTGATTACCTAAAAGCTTTCTACATCAAAAGAGGTTTTTTTTTTTTTTTTTCATAACAGGTGCTGTCAAGACGTGGTATGATTTGCCCGCATGTTCGTGTTTCTACTATTATAATAAAGCTTAAAAATGACTAAAAAATGAATCGTCTTATTAGTCGTATGTTTATCTTCAATTACTTAAAAAATTGAAGAAGAAAAAAATTAACTAACGAATATGTTTACTTCTCGTTAAAAAAAAAATTAAAATCACCTGAACATATAACATTCCTAAAATATATTTAAAATTTAAATTATATTTAAACTAACTACATAGCATTATTTAATCAAACAAATATCCAAAAATTTTAAAAAAATATTTATAATAAATTATAATTAAAATATATTCAAATTAAATTTAAATTATTCTAATATAATTTAAATTTTATCTAATTTTTTAATAATATCATAGATTTTTTTTTTATTTGTGTAACACATGTGAATGTGACTAGTATAGCGTAAGAGTCTCGAAAAATAATTTTTTGATGGAAAATTTGAGAATTTCCAAGGATTTGTTGTGCTGCGGACCGAAAAAGAATCTATTTATTATTGGTGGTAGAAATACCTAATTATGATTGTCAATAAAAATTCCTTAAATGTTCCGAAGCCAAAGTAAAAAAGGTAGCAAATGAATTTGAAATTCTTGTTTTTGGAACTAAGAGCATCCACCGTGGGACACTTTAAACACATACTTCAAATTATTTTTAAAATGTATAAATTATTACTTTTTGGGTGTTTTTATTATATTGTCACACAATGGTACACTTCAAATAAACACTCTAAATTAATCTCATCTTTTTCTTCTCTCTTCTCTCTTTTTTCTTTTTATTTTTTTTCTTGTTTGGTTACTTTTGATGGGCCAACAATTAATATAGAGGAACTAAGATACGCTCCAAATCTAGAGTGTGTCGTAGCAAACGTAGCATTGAAAACTCATCCACCTTGGATGCTCTAATGATGGAGGATTAAAGTTCCTACTGGTTCTTGTGTGGTCAGTCCTCCTTTTAGCCTTTTAGGTTGTGGTGGTGCTTGCTGTTATTTGATAACATCAGGGTCTGTGTTGCTCTTGATTTGTATGCACAAAATATTTGTGATATGCCAATGTAGAAGTGTTGCAGTTATTTCTTCATAATGTGTGGACATAGTATTGCCTCTAGAACATGTGCCCAAAGGTTTTTGATTGTGTTTGATGCATAATGCAGAATGGTATATACCTTTTGTTTCTTCTCAAAGCTTAATGGAATTTATGATATATAACTTGGGAGTGCAGTAGTAGCCACAGAGGAGACACTGTTGTATTGGAGACTGCACCCCAATTTAGTAGAGATATTTTGATAATTATGTTGAACTTTGTGGCCTCGTATTCGCATTCTATAAACTAGTTCAATCCCCTCTATTATCAGATAATACTCATCGGTTTTACATTAGTAACACATGCAACTATCTAAGATCACAAGACTGCAATGAATACTCATCGGTTTTACAATTAGTAACACATGCAACTTGGATGATTTATCATCTGCCGTTGATTAATATAATCTGAAGAATATCAACAAGTCAAGTCAAATGACTATAGAAGTTTAATCATAGAAAGTCAAGTCAAACGACTATAGAAGTTTAATCATAGAAAATAGAGAAAAATTGTTGTTGAGAAAAAAACAATGTTATGAAAAATTTGAGACATTGGAGTAAACTAATAGATATGGATGAGAATATAGAGCAATTTGATACGGAACTGACCTAGTTGAGGAGATCCGCGAAGTTGTTGTCCCCGAACACGTTGGCGAACCATTGGTGCACGGGACAGAACACAACATGCACGTTGGCGAACCATTGGTCCACGGGTGCACGGGACAGATGTTGCTTGCCAACCTTTAGCATCTGATAGTGGAAACACATCTGATAGTGGAAACGGAGATACAGACCGTGCATGGGATGTAGATGTCGAGTGTCACGATCCGCATCCGGAATAAGGGCACGAGTGGTGAACTACGTTCAGTCTACGTCGTAGGAACGACGTAGAATGTTGTTCTAAGTCACAATACTATCTAACATAACACAACACAACAATATAATGGTACATGTCAATGTCATATCATCTCCGAACGAAGAAATAATATTATGACATCACAATATATATATCGATACTCAATCACCGGAACGACGTAGAATGTTGTTCTAAGTCACAATACTATCTAACATAACACAACAATATAATGGTACATGTCAATGTCATCTCATCTCCGAACGAAGGAATAATATAATGACATCACAATATATATATATCGATACTCAATCACCAACAAACTAGAGGAGTAAATAGCACGATATGGAATATAACTAAAAAGAGTACAAGTGTCACAATGTCAAGTCTAAACTCCACAATCTCACAATAGGATAGTACATGTCAAATGAGTCTAAGTAGTCAAATACATCTCATAATAATATCTAAGTGTCTACAATAGGATGATCTATAACAGATGGGCTATATGGACATAGGCTCAACCTGCTCCACTGGCTCCCCCTGAGGTCCATAGTACGTGGGACACCAGTCCTCAAGTGAGTCATCTGAAAAATATATCCAAACACATCTGATAGTGGAAACGAAGATACAGACCGTGCATGGGATGTAGATGTCGTCGTCGCAGATGCTCATCTGAGAGTAGAAACGGAGAGGCAGATAGTGCATGGGATATCGAATGAATGAAGGAGGGTGTTTATACGTTTTAATATTTGCCTGATATATATGATATATGTATCAATTTTAATATAGGAAATTTAAAGCTTTTAATCCAATTATTTTTTGCAATATATAACTTGAAAACGACTCAAAATTTAACCCGTAAATGTTCTATTAATTATTTTAAAAATATTAACTAATTATTTAACTATCTAATATAATTTAATTATAAATAAATAATTATAACTCAAGTGGGTAAGGTGTCCTAAGGATGACATTTTTTAACAATTTTTTAGACACGTACATATCATAGGAGTAGTTACGGGATGATTTAAAAACCAAAATCTTTACGATGACATATCTCCATCTCCAATCTTATAATGCGGTTTGGAAATGGCTCAAAATTGAGCCGTCTAAGCCGAAAGTAAATACTCAACCAATTTAATTTTTAAAAATAACTTACCGTAGATAAATAAAAACTTAAACAAACTTCTCTTTTATCCGTCCAAAACGTAAGTAAATACTCAACCAATTTAATTTTTTTGAAAAAAAACTATATCATGGGAGATTAAAAATTCTAAAACTAAGTAAATACTCAACCAATTTAATTTTTAAAAAAAACTTACGGAAGATTAAAAATCTAAAACTGTAAGTAAATACTCAACCAATTAATTTTTTTTTAAAGTTACGGGAGAGAAATAAAAACTTAAGCCAACTTTTCTCTTATCCATCCAAGCCGCAAGTAAATATCAACCAATTTAATTTAAAAAAAAAACTTATAATTACGAAATAAAAAAGTCCAAGATAAATTATTCTTGACAAACAATACTTAGCACTAAATATACGTGCAACGCACGTGCACGTTACTAGTCATTAGTAGTGCGTTGCACGTAAAATAAAAAAATTCTTTTGATATTAATATAAATTATTTAAATATATTTAAATTAAGATTTATTATATATATATATATTAATATTTTAATTAGAATTTGTTATGTATTTTATTATATTTTAATTATAATTAGTTATGGATATGTCACGCCCCAGTCCCAAAATATACGGGACCAGGCCACGTGGCATTGGCCAGCTAACACGACTCCGAAGGATATCCCAATTTAATGGACCCTAACGAAGCGTGCTACACTGTCCTAAAATACTAACATACAGCAGGTAATGTCTAATCTCATCCACAAATATAAATAAGGAGTGCTGAAATAAATACTGGAAAAGTACGGAGTCTGAATGTCATAGTACAATCCAAATATGTCTGATGGGAACAAACCCACTACAATGATAAAATAAGAGTACTGAAAGACAGATAAGAGAATGCGACTAGAGCATCGGCTAACTAGATAAGGATGCTCCAGCCCTAGGCGGAAGGCCTACCAGTGATCAAGGGAACTCTGATGGTAGCACCTCAAGCTCCTCCTCGGACGCGTACCTCGTCTCCTGCCCGGGTCCGTACACTGTAGGATAATATGCCTCATCCAAATCTGGAAGGAAACCAGGTCCTCAGAGGGACGTAACAAGATACAAAAATACATGCCATATATAAATACTGAATAAAATAAAGGGGTGTGCTAACCATCTAAGTGAATGCAATGTGAGGACAACCTTGGTACGTATGGGTAGGTGTAGGCATAACGTCCAACACTCCGAAGAGCGTGGTATATGTACATGTAACGTCCATCATTCCGAAGAACGAGGTATCTGCAAATATATACGTATGTATCGCTCCGAAGAACGCAGTATCTGAATAAAGGAAGTCATTGGATCCGTGGCTCCTCTGGACACTACGAATACCAATGTGTGTATCCCATACGCCTACCAATTGTCCTCCCCGCCCAATACAGATATACAAGTCGAATAAACGACGTGCATACCACATAACTACATGCCAAGTCTCAATTAATTAGATAACCCTAATTTCATACTAAACCGTGATGCATGTCACAAGCACCGATAGCTAGTCGGGTACGCGAACACGCATCCCAACATGAGTTTGTCATCGTGATGAGTGTAAACAGTGTCAGGGTCATTGGAAGATATCATAATATCCTCACAGCAATTGGTGAGTCTGCTAGTGACTAAGTCAATACACTACACATCGACGCATTCGTCGACTGCACCCAAGTCGTTCTCGGACGCGCACAGTTATATGTAATATTGCAACAAGATATCATACAACATTTTATAATTTAAATTAAACAGTAAATCAGGCAAGGTATACTTGCCTGGATCCTCAAGTTGCGAGTACCAAAATCTTGCTCCCGAAGTCCCGTCCGAATGGTCCAACGACCCTATATTTATAATATAATAATCAGCAATCATTACACTAGTACGCACAGGAAACACAACTACACTGAACTTAGACACTGACGTAAGGGGGGGTCACAACCGGTCAACTAGCAGGTTCGAGTGTGCACGCAGCTAAAACGTACAAGTGTCATGTCCTCAGGTACCGTGCACAGCAAGAATACGAGTTACCAAAATATGTTACCAAACCAAATAACGTATAACACAAAAATACAAGTCCTAGTTAATATGTTAGTATGCACAAGGCCAGTTTGTCAAACACCTAGGTCAACACAAGTATAGCTCATTAAATAATCAAGTTCCATGAGGTATTCACTAACACTAATATTATTCTAAACATGCACACCTATACACATTACACTAGGTTCACACTATACTTAACAACATATGAAGGAAGAGCGACATGTGCAAACCTAGAGTGATCGTGACCCGGGGAGGGGGTGATGGCTCGCCTACACCTCGAGGGTGGCCGGACTCCGACTAGGGGGAGGTGCTCAGGCGGGGCAAGGGCAGCAGCAGCAATACTGGCAGCAGTAGGGCTAATGCAGCAGCTCGCAGCGGTAGCATCGGCGGTGGCGGTGGCGGGTTGCTGGCGGTGGGGGATGGCCGTGGGATGCTGGTGGCTAAGGTGGTGGTGGTTCTCCGGTGGTGGTCGGGCAGTTTTGATGGGGTGCGGGTGTTGATGATGGTGGTGTTGGTGATGATGGTGTTGGTGATGGTGGTGTCGGTGGCGGTGGAGATGGGGATGATGGTGGCGGTGGAGATGGTGATGATGGTGGCCAAGGTGGTGGTGGTTGGCTGTGGTGGCGGTGGGGTGACTAGGGAAGAAGGGGAGTCAGGTGGTGGCCGCAGGGGTGTTGGTGATGATGATGATGGTATTGGTGATGGTGGTTGTGACGATGGTGGCGGTGGTGATGGTGATGACGGTGGCGGTGGAGATGGTGATGAGGGTGGCGGTGGAGATGGTGATGATGGTAGCCAAGGTGGTGGTGGTTGGCTGTGGTGGCGGTGGGGGTGACTGGGGAAGAAGGGGGAGTCGGGTGGAGGAGGTTAGCCGGGGAAGAAGAAGTAGAGAGGGAGGGGGCTGCTGTGGTGGTTCACCGAGGCGGAGGCGGCTGCTGGAGGTGGCGGTGGTTGGTGTCGGGGAGGAGGAAGGTCGTAGGAGGTCGGCCGGGGATGCTCGGAGGAGGAGGCGGTCGGAGTTTGGAGAGGGAGGTGGCAGTGAATGAAGTCGGGTGTAGGAGAAGGTAGTGTTTAGGGTTTGGGATGAGGGTGGTGGTTGTGCATGAGAAATGGAGAGAGGGAGGTAGGTGTTTAAGTAGGAGAGAGAGAGAGAGGGTGCTCACCTTGGGATTAGGGCCGGTTGGGAGCTTCTTCTTGGGATGAGGGAAGCTCCTTCATGAAGAAGGAGTGGCTAGGATTGCTTTGGTTTGAATGGAGGGTGGAGATGTAGGGGAGAAAAATTGTAGGTAGTACAACTAAATTGGAGGGAAACTTGGGTGGACCGGTCAAAGAGAGGGGGTGAGTTTCTTCATGACTTGAATCCAATGGGAGGTGGACACCTCATTGTATGTTTGCATAAAAGTCCCTAACAATTGGGAAATTGCACAAATACTGAAATTTGGGATTGGATGAGGAAAAAATACCATGTTTGGTGTGATGTAGTGGGTTAGAAGGGTGTGTGGTGTTTAGTATGAACCTTGAGGGTGTGAGTGTGGGTTTGGGTTGATGTTGGGTCTAGTTTTGGGTTAGGTTGGATCATTACATTAATTTAATTAAAATTAATGTACAAGGTGTTCTTTAATTAATTGGAAGTACATGGGATTAAAATTGGGTGGGACACAAGTATTATGGACGTAGTAGACTCTGAATAAAATATTGTCATATATTGGGTCGTACAAAACGGGTCGAGATTGTGTCTCCAATTTCGATTGGAATGGACAAAGATGCAAAGTTGGATTTATTTAGAATTTAAAATAAACGTTTGTAACGAATATTGTGCGACTAAAATGAAGCACAAAGAGGGTATTTATGAGTTACACAAGGGTCAGAATGGAAGGTTGGCACGTCTAGGAAAAGTGTGTGAAATTTGTTTGAAGACAAATGCTAGTGTAGCGCTCCAAATATCGAAGCAACGGTAAGGTGCACAGAGTGATACGAATATTGTGTACATTAATCTAAAACACTATGTTCTAATTCTAAATGGCTCCAAACTAACCCTAGTCTCTCTATCTAAGCCAGGTAGACCTAAATTTGGTCGAGAGAATTTACAAGATATATTTCTACTTTTTATAAAGAGTCTTAAAAATGGTTAGTTACATAATATTATCTAATTATAAAAAAAACAACTCTTCTAACTCATGTGGTTAGGAACCAAACTCAACTAGCTCTTGTGGTCAATGAGAAGAGGTATAATCTCGTTGGCTAGACGGACGGTCTCGGGATCAAACCGCCGGGGAGGTGTGGGACAGTAGGCCCAAAAGTCATGCAATGTTGCGTGCACAAAGTCCCGTGAGTATCGTCGGACATCTCAAAAAAATTGTGGTTAGGGTGAAAGGTATTCTCCTTGGTTGACTGAGTTCTAATCCTTATAGTGTTATTTATAACAAATTAAAAAAAATTCAATAATTTGTTTACGTAATATTTTTTTTTAAATAATTAATTGATGATATACGTACGGCTTAGACGGTTTACTTTTGAACCGTTTTGAAATCTCATTATATTATGGAAGATGGAAGATATCATAGTTACGGAACTTTAAGAAAACTAGTGAATGCACGTGCGTTGCACATAATATATATATATATATATATATATATATATATTGAAAAATTAGATAAAAAATTTCTTATAGTATTAAAATAAAAAATAAAAAAAATAAAAAATATTAAAATAGTTTAAATATGATTTGAATATTGATATATGTTTAGATTAAAAAAATAGATTTATGTTTAGATATAAAAAAATTAGCTTAAATATAATTCGAATATTGAATATATTTTTATTTAGATTTGTTATATATATCTTTATGTAAATTTGAATATATGTTTAGGTAATTATAATAATTTTAAGATGTTTCTATTTAAGAAAAACATATACTCGTATAGTTAATTTTTTTCTTTTTTTTAAATATTATTTACTTGAGTGAAGATTTTTATCGTTTCTAAACCTCATTATAAGAGTAGAAATAAGACTTGATTTCTTATAACTAGTGGCACACGGACGCACCTTTTAGGCTTGACGCCAAAGGAGAATAGGGGTCTTATCTATCATAGTGGAACGCGGAGTCCTATATGTCCATCTTTTAAAAAGGTCTATAAAATATATTTACAATATATATTGTTGATATATTTTTAGATTAATTGATAATTGTGAATTTGCTTGTTTTTCTTTTGTTTGAATCAACCATGTCTTTGTTGTTGTAGACCATAAACATTAAAAACACTATAATATTTTCATACGTTAATTATTTAACATATGTTTCCACTCTAAACTTGTATCGTGCATGTGTCACAAGTGTTTATATTGTGTCATGTTTAAATATGCATCTGCATCCATACGCATATAACTCGCGTTTGACATCATGATACCAAAACAACTATAATAACATATGTACAAATTAGCACAATAATATAACCAACATCAAGCCCGACACAACCACCCTCCCCACCCCCAACAAACATGAATGAGGAGATACTACTTACCATTCATGGTAACAATAAGCAAGAAGCCACCGAGCTCGAGTAACTCTTGTGGTTATTGAAGAGAGGTATAAGATTTTGACTTGATGGTAGAAGATCAGTGGATCGAATCACGAAAATATATTATTTTTTTATTTATAAATGATATAATTGGAGGACAGTGGATCCAAAGATATACAATACATTGTGTACAAAAGTTCTAAACGTTACGTCGGAACAAGAAACCAATATGTAGTCTATATCAAACACGTTCATTTGGGGACGAACGTAAATATTTTGTGGTCATCAATATTTTTGAAAATTTATTATTTTATTTGAAAACAGTAGTTAGTTTCCGAGAGAGAGGTATAATTAATAATTAATAGAGGGAGGTATCTGCAAAATAGTCTCCCACAACAAAAATAAAGACCGTTCGGCTCTCTCTAGCGAGAGGTTCGGACATAGGCTCGGATAAAAATAAAAAAAATAAAATAAAAAAGAGGAGAAAGAAAAAAAAGAAAAAGAAAAAAACAAAAGAAATTTAAAGAAACAAAGCACCACCACCATCATAGAAAGAAGAGAGAGAGAGAGAGAGAGAGAGAGAGAGAGAGAGAGCGCACTATCTTTCTCTCATTTTTTTCATGGCCGAGGAGTCAGGAATGAACCACTCATTATTAGCCCACTCATTTGGTTGTAAACTTGGCATTATTCTTCTATCTCTGCAACGTTGTCTCTCTGAATTTGGTTCTGCGACAGGACCTGACCAGAGAGGCACGGTGGTCGAAGAAAAAGCCGGATCTAGCGATACGGAAGCAAGCCATTTATTTGGAGTTCTTTTACACATACAACTTGTAGAGGTTCCACGTCGACTCCTAAATTAGGCTCTAAATAAAGATATTATAAAATTCACTAGGAGTAGTCCAAATTTTTAGGCTGTTGATAATAATAACACTACAAAAGTCACTCGAAACAGTCTAAATTTTCACTATTGATAATTACAATTTTGCTACTTCCAAAATTTATTCTGGACTGTCCACTTCTCTTCTTCTTCTATAATCAGGACTGTCATGACAGTCCTAAAAATATATAGAAGAAGAAGAGTGCAGATGGTCCATTAAGGAAATTCCAATTGGTGGTCATCTTGCGCAGCAGCAGAACTCTCAGCACTCTGTTGGTAGCATTGGTTCTACTTATAATTTCTCTGCTTCAGGAAATCCTAATAGTCAGCCCACTGCAGGTGGTCCATTAAGCCAAACTGGATTTATGACTCAGATTTGCTGTTATGGTTTCAGTTTATTACTCAAATAAGAAGTATCCCAATTGGTGGTCATCTTGCGCAGCAGCAGAACTCTCAGCACTCTGTTGGTAGCATTGGTTCTATTTTTTTTTATAATCAGGACTGTCAAAATTTTGACAGTCCTAAAAATATATGTTGATTTTTTAGGACTGTTAAAATTTTGACAGTTCTTCACGACGTTGGAGTGGAGGATCTGGAGGTAGCGGCGGAGGAAGGAGGGGAGAGAGGAGCGGCGGACGCCAAGGGTGCCGAGGTAGTCGAGCTTGAGCTGGGCAAGAGTGGGACGGGGGTAGAGGGAGGTGGGGGATGGATTTGGGTGGTGGATCCCGCGCGGAGGCTGAAAGGGGGGACGAGGCAGAGGAGCGGGAGGGGAAGGAGGCGGGGGAGGAGGCGAAGGCGGCGACGGGAGGCAGCGGTGGAGGACGGGGGAGGAGGAAGAGGCGGAGTGCTCACGCGGTGGAGGACGAGGCTGCTGCTGCGCGCGGGGGCAGCGGTGGAGGACGGGGGGAGCAGGAGGAGGGAGGTGAAGAGTTTGGACTAGCTTGAGTAAAATTTGGGCTAGTCTGAGTAAAATTTCTTCATAACTGGGCTAGCCCCAATACTGGACTAGCCCTGAGTGTACTTTGTAGTGCATTTATCACAAACCAATTTTTATCATTGATAATTACAAGTTTGTTGCTCCAAAAAATTACTCACTGGACTGTCCACTTTCAATTGATTTTTTTTATAATCAGAACTGTCAAAATTTTAAAAGTCCTAAAAATATGTCAAAATTTTGATAGTCCTTTCAATTGGTAGGACTGTCAAAATTTTGACAGTCCTGATGGAATAAATCAATAAAGCAAAATTTTGATAGTGCAGCACTTAACTGTTTAACCCTGTCCCACCTGTCTCAGAGATGCCGCATGGTGTGAATGCGCATTCTTAGAGCAATTTTCTTTTTGTTGTGTGTATCTCGCTAAGTTCCTGGAACAAGGTGGTGCAATAGATGAAATAAATCAATAAATGAATGCATTACCAAGACCAACCATCTGTCAACTACCCCAGGGGAAACTAGTTTGCCACAATTGTCGAAACTTGATTTTAATCAAATTCTCTTTTCTCTTTTGAACTTATTATAAGACTTAAATTGGAGAAGTAATATTCTGCTACACCACCACCCTTAGCCTTTGAGTATGGGTTATTGGCTCGTTTTGATGTCGCAGAAAACGGAAACATAGTTGATAAAACTGCGAAAATTGTAAAATACGTACTTAAGTAGCATTATGTAGAATGAATTCACATGTTTCCTATTTCCTCTTAAGAAGTGTATACTTACTTTTTATTGCTACAAATATCACCCAAAATTCTTGGACCAAGGTGATGTCTCAGATAGAAGAAAAGTTATGGGAAGAAGTGAATACGTTGTCAGCTTTCTGTTTCTGTCTGGTGTCCAAAACAAAAAGAAAATTGCTTTATTGATTTATTCTATCTGGACTGTCAAAATTTTGACAGTTCTACCAATTGGAAGGACTGTCAAAATTTTAACAGTCCTAACAATTGGTAGGACTGTCAATATTTTTACAGTCCTAAAAATATATGTTAATTTTTTTGGACTGTCAAAATTTTGACAGTCCGGAAGGGAGGGCTACGCGAGATGACCACGAGGGCTGGGATGCGTGGAGGCCGAAAGGGGGGACGAGGCGGAGGAGCGGGAGGGGAAGGAGGCGGAGGCGGCGGCGGGAGGCGGAGGTGGAGGACGGGGGAGGAGGCGGAGGCGGAGGTAGAGGACGGGGGAGGAGGCGGAGGCGGAGGCAGAGGTAGAGGCGCGCGCGGTGGAGGACGGGGACGCTGCTGCGCGCGGGGGGCGGCGGTGAGCGGTGGGGGCGGCGACTAGCGGTGGAGGACGGGGCCACTGCTGCAAGCGGGGACGGTGGCGAGCGGTGGAGGAGCAGGAAGGGGAGCAGGAGGAGGGAGGTAAATAGGGTGGGCAGCCCTAGTAAAAATTGGACTAGCCTGAGTAAAATTTTTTCATAACTGGGTTAGCCCCAATACTGGACTAGCCCTGAGTGTACTTTCTAGTGCCTTTATCACAAACCCTAAATTAGACGGCAGTAGATTTAGGCCTATAATAAAGTCACTACAAAAAATACTCGGACTGTCCGTTTTTTTTTTCCTAATATTTACAAATTTGTCACTCTCCAAAATGATTCAGAACTGTACACTTACAATTGAATTTTTTTTCAACTACCAATAGTAATAACTCTCAAAATTTTGACAGTCCTAATTTTTTTAGGACTGTCAAAATTTTGACAGTCCTTCAAATTGGTAGGACTGTCAAAATTTTGACAGTCCTAAGGGAGGAGTGTCTGCGCGAGGCGAGGAGGTAGGAGGGGGAGAGGAGGAGGAAGTTGTGGCAGAGGAGGACCTCGTCGCGGAGGTGACGGTGGAGGAG
This sequence comes from Iris macrosiphon, assembly GCA_036927795.1. Classification (NCBI taxonomy): domain Eukaryota; kingdom Viridiplantae; phylum Streptophyta; class Magnoliopsida; order Asparagales; family Iridaceae; genus Iris; species Iris macrosiphon. The sequence goes on from JAYESA010000002.1 coordinate 164,991,640, forward strand.
GCAGATGGAGTCTTGGAGGGACTCAGCGCTGGAGGCGGCAGAACCGAAGGAGAGGACGACGGAGTCGAAGGAGGGGGAGAGGAAAACCGAGAAGATGGGGCCGTTGGCGAGGACGGAGGGGGGTCGGTGTGGGGGAGGAGCGGGAGGAGGGTGGAGGACGAAGGGGAGTGGGTGGGGGGGGAGGAGCGGGAGGAGGGAGGAGGAGAGGGTGGACATCCCTGAGTAAGATTTGGACTAGTATGAGTGAAATGTCTTCATTAATGGGCTAGCACTAATATTGGATTAGCCTCGAGTTTTTTTTAATGCCTTTATCAAAGGCCTAGATTTACTGGATCAATTATAGTTGGGGGGTGGGGGGAGGGGGGGGGGCTTAATGTTATTTTATCTATGAATTATAATATTGATTGCAAAAAAAAATTTATTATATCCAGATAATCTATTTATATATTCAAATATTTCTAGTATTTTAATTATATAATAGCATAGATTATTATAACTATCTCAGAATAATCTTTACTATTATAAAACAACTAAAAGATGAGTTAAATATTTCTAATATTTGGATTATATAACAATATAGATTATTATAACTATCTCAGAATAATTTTTACTATTATAAAACGGCAAAAAGATGAGTTTGTAGAAGCATGAAAAATACGCTGGGGAGTTATATGCGTAAAACCCCCAACGTGCATGAAGCCCGCATAAAACAGAGCTTCAGCACTGTGTGGCATAAAATATGACTTCAGAGCCATTGGCGTACAACAAGCTTCAACGATATTCAGCGTAAAACAGAGCTCCAAAATAACCTGCGTAAAGCAGTACTTCCAGACTGTTTTGGCGTAAAAAGGTTGCTACATCGCCTCTTCGGCGTAAAATATGTCTACTTTTAATGCAGCATGAAGTTGTACGAGGAACTCTTCGTATTCCTCGAATGAACCTGTCAGACAGAACAGTGAACTTGACTCCTAACAATGAGTACTGCACGACGATCAAGAGGACGGCTGTAATGATGATTCTGCACAGAAGTCCAGACTGTCGTTTAGTGACTTATCCTTGATACAAGTCATTTTTACGCATTCAAGGAATACGCTGCCTATTTTACACAGGCAGAGACGAGCTTTTATGCTCAAGATAAGACGAAATCAGACACCACGTCAAAAGTTGTTCTTCGTACAGAACTCGAGGCATATCTCTGCAGTTAATGGGCGAGATGGGGGCAGATCTCTGTCTTTAATGCACGAGATTTTGTTCTATTTTAATGACTGGGAGAGCTAAAACTAGGGCTAATACGCTCACATCACCATCCCTGCATGTTACGCCAACCAGGCTATTTTTAATTATAGGAGCACGCCGTACGCTATCTTCTCGAAATACGCCAACCAGGCTATTTTCAACTATAGGAGCACGATGTATGCTATCTTCTCGAAATACGCCAACTCAGGCTATATTTGCCAAGGTACGTGATAAGGCTCCTTGGCCCAGAATACGCTCAAGACCTCAGTCAGCAAGGATAATTGGCTATCTTTACGCTGGTTACCTATCATGCAACTCTCTGGCTTTTACGCCAACAAGACAGTTATTTTGGCTTCTAAGCCAACAGACAGCTATTTGGCTTTTACGCCAATAAGACAGCTATTTGGCTTCTACGCCAACAAAACAGCTATTTGGCTTTTACGCCAATAAGATAACTATTTTGCTTTTATGCCAACAAGACAGTTATTTGGCTTTTATGTCAATCATCTCTACGCGAGGGACAGTTACCTACGTGGCTTGCATGCCGTGATCTTCGAGAGGCAGTTATATACGTTACCTCATAATGGGACACGCGTCACACGCGGATTCAGGAGATCATTCAGACGTGGATAGCAGTTATTATAACCGTCGCATAAAGAGTGCCACTCTCTTCACAATCTGGTCTCTACGCCTACTTGACAGTTACTATGACTGAGCTCTATAAATACAGACCTCCGGTCATAGGTAAAGAGGGTGGAAGAGAGGTAGGCAGATCGATCGATCGGTCAGGAGAGGCAAGGTCGGAAAAGAAAGAGCAGAGAGCACTGACAGAGAGCGTTGATTGACAACTTTTGGCAAAGAGAGTTCAATCCCCCCTGCAATCTTTGAAGCTTCCTCTTCTTCTACAGCACTTCTTCGTCATCGTGTGGTCCAAGGGACAAAGTGATCGACCGCAGATCAGACTCCTATAGCAATATTTTTCCAGAATTATTTTTATTGTACTTAACATCCTCGTATAGGATTAATTGTACTCATTTTTCTTGTTTGTAAACAAAGAAAGGGTTTCGTATAAACCTAGTTTTATTTCTTTCGTTTATCATCAAACACAAGATGACGACTCCTGCTAGGGACTACTTTCTCATCTGACGAGAAAGCCATTGCTCAATACGATGCTGTATCCGTCGGATCAACGAAGAAGACTTTGGTCGTCCAATTCGACCAATATGCTTATGAAGACATACTTCGCGCAGGGGGTAGCTCCCATTCCCTCTCTGTCCAGGACAACAGGAAGCTGCATAAAGTTTGGATGCCCTAGACATCCTCTACCCTTCCTGCAGGCTCTCTCTCTCTCCGATCAGCAAGGTTGTGACATCACAACCTGTACGCCTTGTGCGTAAAAATCTGTCTCCCGTCTGTGACGTGGTAGACGAAGCTTCTGGCAATGCCTCAGTGCCAATCCAGAAGTCTAGAACGCGCCCTGGGCGTAAAAATCCGTCTCCCGTCTGTGACGTGGCAGACAAAGCTTCTGGCAATGCCTCAGTGCCAATCCAGAAGTCTAGAACGCGCCCTGCGTGTAAAAATCTGTCTCCCGTCAGTGACGTGGCAGACAAAATTTCTGACAAGGCCTCAGTGCCAATTCAAAAATTTCAAACGCGGCCCGCGCGTAAAAATGCATCTCACGTCTCTGACGAGGCAGATGGACCCTTGGATCACATCAAGGGTAAACGAGTGGCAAATCTCTCAACCTCCAGGCCTGTACGCCCACAAGAGAAGAAGTTGCCCACTCTTCAGATTACGCGTGACGCTAGAGGCCGTTTGAGGACTCTCCCTGTTTTACGCCAACCTGTGCAAGACTCCAGAGTACGCCAGGATAAGCCCGTCCGCGTAAAGAAGACCCGGTTCTCGGGAACATACGCTCCTCAGGTAGATGATGGATCGTATGCCACTCACATGGGTGAACTACTGTATTCTTATGGCAGAGAGAGAGTTATGGTTCCCAATCTCCACGCCCCTACTGATGTAAAAAGGCATAATTCCCCTGATTTGTGCGATTTCCTGATCCAGAAGTGCAAAGATAGGGAATCTTCTGATATGTCTATTACACCCCCTAGGGAGCATTGTTGTAATAGCCATAAAGTTGTAGTTAACTACTGCTGTGCTAAGGCAAAACGGTCAGTTTTTGACCGGTTGAACTACTATTTGCCCTTACAGGAAGAAGAGCCGACATTCGCATCAGTAAACATGGCTTCGCACATTCCTAGAGGAAGGTCAAGTTTAAGACGTCATCCCTCTAGAACTCCAAGCCAAAGGAGATTCGACAGACTCCTTGAGAATATTGAAGCAGGTGTCTTTTGAAACACTCGTTCGAGGTCATGACAATCGACTTCATATTCTTCTGATTCCGACACTGGGGTCTCCAATTTTCTGGAAGTGATGATGAAAGTATAGACTCAATCTCTACAGAGATCTATACTAATCCCTCAGTGGCTTCCAGAGAAAGGGGAGTTTATGCCATTGGAGATGAACATGAAGAGGCTTTCCCATCAGGAAGTACTGAGCAACGCATCGCTGTATTGGAAGCATCACTTAAAGAGATGCATTCCATGATGGAGAGTATGCGCCAGATGATGGTGACTCAACATGCAGATGTAATAGCTCAAGCTCCAGTCCCTCCGACTCAACTACGTGTGGGGGTAGACATACCATCCAATGCAAGCCAGGAGCCTGCTCCAAATTAAGAGTCAACGGTGTCACGCCCCAGTCCTAAAATATCGAGGGACTAGACACGTGGCAATGGCCAGCAGCACACACCGATGGACAAACCCAATTTAATGGATCCATCGGGGTATACTTAAGCTGTAATACAACAATAAGGATCTAATAATCTCATCCACAGAATAAATACAGCAGTATCAATAGAGTGAAATATAAACATCATCAAGTCTCAAATAAATAACTCGGGGAACAACCCGATAATCAAGTCTGATACAATTGTTCATTAAACAAAAATGTAAATAGCATCACAGAATGAGTATAGAAGAAACTTATACTCAGAAAATCTATGACAAGCACCTAGTCCTCGGTTCCTGGTGCTGCTCCACTGTATGCACCTGTTCCTACTTCTGCTCATGTACTGTATACCTCAGGGTGGATCTCCTCTGCAAATCCTGGGGACATAATCCGGATCCAGGTCCTCAGGGGACATAGCAAGGTACAAAATAACTCATGCCAAAATAAATACAGTGCAATAGTAAATGAAATAAATAGGATAAATATGTAACCATCTATGTGAAATGCAAATGAGAGCATCACTAGTTCTCAGGCTGAGACCACTAGAAGCTCTGTGTCGGGGAGCCGGTAGCAGTAATAACACGTAATGGGACAAGCTCGGGTTTAGAGTCTTGAGCCTCACAATAATAGGGGTTATATATATATAATCAGTCTGTAGCCTGTGGGTCTCTCCCCACCCAATGTAATCACACGTCTCATGTCCATAACACGCAAGATCAAAGCTAATGCAGCAAGTCATGTAATGTCTATGAATAAAATGTCTATGTCATAAAACCTGTATCCTATACATAATCACCTTGAATATCTCAGGAAGATTCTGTCTCATGAATAGTGTCAAGTGTCATGGGTTATGATGTACTTGATAAGGCAAGTACGAGAATGTAAAGGGTCACGATATCCATGTCTAGGTGACAATACACAACACCGCGTATGGTATTGGCACCCGACTATTAATCGGACGCTAAGTAAAGTCACACGGTCCTAGGTTAAGCATGTACAACAATATATAAATAAGTCAAGGAAATATGTAACAAGATCTGCAAGATTTGGCAAGGTACACTTGCTTGGGGTTCTGGCTCCAACTGTAGCTCTGGTCTAAGTGAGAATTGCAGGTACTCCTTCGTTTGCTGAAATAAATATCACCATCAGATTCAGAAAATATCAAATAGCTAGAAACGCCTGTCCTTGAGTCCAATTTGGACACAGGGACAAAAATGACAGTTTCAGGTCAAAGCGGGGTCCACATGTGGGTCGTTTGCACCGAAAAATGTGTCAGGAACAAAGGTCTCCAAAATCTTCAAACTTAGTGTCAACAAGTCCAGAATGATGATACAAACCCAACGAAACTTCCAGAATTGGATTTCGATGAGCCGATCACAAAATCGCCCATCAAGTGGAGCCGTGGGGCCCACGATACACGATTTTGTCAACGTTCTCAGAATCGAACCAAACTTGGGTCACAGGACCAGCGTATTACTACGAGTCCGATAGCGCAAGTTTTGTTCTGATCCGACGTGTGTATACACAGTTACAACGTGTTCCAGAACATGTCAATACGGGCGTTGTCGGCGGATACGCGTTGATTTCGGTGTGCACGCACATCCAAATCAATTTCTGTGAAATCCCGCACGTCCGTATCAACGGCGTGCACCTTTCGGTGAAGACCGCACGCGACCAAGTCGTCCCGTTTGGCGGGGCGCACTCAGTTCCGGAGGAAAATGGGGTATTGTTTTTCCTGTTTTTGGATCGCGGTTCGCGATCACCACAGGACACGACGCACCGAGCGGTTTGCACGGGCATCGAGAGGGTTATGTCATGCCCCAGTCCCAAAATATGTAGGACTAGGACACGTAAGCATGCCAGCTGCATGGATATGGCAACTCCAATATATGGAAACCAAATCCACACGTACGCTGTAATATGAATATCAAATCCACAAGTGGTATAAAATGTATCACAAGTCACAGGGTACAATCTAAATCTCATCCACAAAAATCAGATATAAATGAATAACCAGCATCTATATAACTAGATCTCAACATAAGTATCTAAGGATGATAGTTGGATGGAAATAAATCCACTACCAACTCGAATGGAAAAGTACAACACAACGAATACAATATAGGAATACCAGCTAACAATCATGGGGCTCGGAGAGAAGACATCCTCGAAACATATGTAACCATCCAAATCTACGCTCCTGTAAATACTCAAGAACAAATACACCTGGAAAGGGACCAGGTCCTCAGAGGGACGTAACAAGATACATAGAAGCAAGCCAATTTGAATACAGTAAACATGCATAATATTTGAAAATAAATAAGTACGCTGTACAAGACAATCTATATGAATGCAAATGAGGACAACTTTTCGACGTATGGGCAAGGGTAGGCTACTCGATCTAATCCTCACAACTCATGCGCTCGTCAGTGGACATCATCAGCTGACATACCTCTGGGGTAGCGACCCTCGGACTCCATCAATCGACATACCTCTGGGATAGCGACCATCGGACACGACCACCATAGTGCGTGCTAGTTACTACGGTTTATCAGAGTGGTTAAAAGCCCATACGCCTAATGATTGTTCTCTATGATACTAAGTGTCAAGTGTGTGTCAACATATCTAATATATAGTAATGACTGAAAGAAACTACACATGCAATAAATAAATAGAACTGAGATAAATATACAGAAATATACTAAGCATGCAAAATACTGTAAATAATTTGGCAAGGTATCTTGCCTGGCAAGAAAGCTGTAAAGTGCAACGTCCCGAAGTCCAACACACAGGATCAGAAGCTATGGCCGCAGAACAAATGTCTCCGGATGCTGAAATAAATATCACCAACGTTCCCAAAATAAGCAAAATAGCTAAAAAGCACTTTCCTTTCGTCCAATTTGGACACAGGGACAAAATGGTAATTTCGGGTAAAAGTGGGGTCCACGTGTGGCCCACTTTGCACCGAAAAATGTGTCAGGGTCAAAGATCTCCAAATCCGTCAAACTTAGTGTCAACAAGTCCAGAACGATGATACAAACCCAACGGAACTTCCAGAATTGGATTCCGATGAGCCGATCACAAAATCGCCCGTCAAGTGGAGCCGCGGGGCCCACGATACGCAATTTTGTCAACGTTCTCAGAATCGAACCAAACTTGGGTCACAGGACCAGCGTATTGCTACGAGTCCGATGGCGCAAGTTTCGTTTCGATCCGACGTGTGTACACAAAGTTATGACGTATTCCAGAACCGGCGGATACGGGGCGTTGTCGGCGGATACGCGTTGATTCCAGTGTGCACGTACATCCAAATCAACTTCTGCAAAATTCTGCATGTCCGTATCAATGATGCACATCTTTCGGTGAAGACCGCGCGCGACCAAGTCGTCCCGTTTGGCGGGGCGTACTCAGTTCCGGGGAAAATGGGGTGTTGGTTTTTCTGTTTTTGGATCACGGTTTACGATCGCCACAGGACGCGATGCACCGAGCGGGTTGCACGGGCATCGAGAGGGTCACACAGTCTATGCGTCACAACTGACAAAACAGAAAATCGAACAACGAGGAGAGAGAATGGGTTACCTGAACAGGGCTCCGTGGAACGAGAATTTTTCGTGTCCGGGTCGCTGTGCTGTGTCCTGAGTCAATGTGTCCGGTCTGAGAGCTGCTGTGTCCGGGTCACCGTGTCCGGGGCTAGGGCAGCGGGTCGTGGCCGAGATGGGAGAGGGCGGCCGGCCTAGGGTGTCGCTGAGGGTGGTGAGGGGAGTGGTGGCTAGGGCACGGGACTCGGGATATCCAGGTGAGGGGTAGATGGTTGTGCAGGGAGAGTTCCGGCCATGGGTGTCCGGCGAGGAAGACTTGGGAGGAAGAAGGAGGATAAACAGTGCTGATGGTTCCTCGACATGGTGGCATCGGGTCGTGCTCTGGGACAGAGGAGTGGAGGAGGAGTAGAGGTGTTCGTGGTGGTTTGACTAGGGTGTCGGCCGCTGGCTCAGGCGGAGGAGAATGACTGGAGGGAGAGGAGGAGATCTGGCCGGGTCAGTGTTAATGGAGGGAGACGTTGATGGTGGAGGTTCAGCCGCTCCGGGGGTCGGGGTGACCGGAGCTCCGGCTGCGGTGTAGTCGGGAACTCGGGGACGACACCGGAGTCGCTCGGGGTCGAGATGACGGGGAGGCACGGCGGGAAATCGGCCATGGTGGAGATGGGGGAGAACGGAGGGAGGAGGAAGTCGTGGCTGGCTGGAGGGTTGTGGGTCGAGGAAGGAGATGGAGGCTGGGCAGAGGAGCAGTGGTTCAATGGCGGATGCAGGGAGAGGGATGGCTAGGGTTCATGCGAGGCGGAGGGCGGAATTCGAGACCTAAATAGGCGGCCGGAACAGTAATCCGGCTAGGTTTAGGATTAGGGTTTCGATTTGGGTAACGGGTCCGGGTCGGGTTCATTTCGGATCCGACCTGACCCGTTAAGAGTGGGTTTGGTCCGGTTCAGTTTAACAGCGGTTTAGGTCGGTTTGGTTTGGTTTATTTAAGAATAAACCGGGTTCAAATGCAGGGTTTATTTAGGGTTAATTACGACTTGGTTTTTAGGGCTTTAAAAATGCTTCTAGGGTCCAATAAATTCCCGAAAAATTATCCTATGTCTAGTTTTCTATTTTACACCCAAAAATATTATTTTTATAATATTTTAATATTAATTAACATCATTTAAAAAAATTATTTAAATTCAAAATACCTTAGTTTAAATCCCCAAAAATTATAGAAAATTGTAAAAAATCCAAATTAAAAATTCCTGAAAAATCAGGGGGTTTACAATCTACCCAACTTAAAACAATTTTGTCCTCGAAATTAAGCTAGGGTAGGGTCTCTCTATCAAATCTCACTTGATTACAGTCTAAAGAATTCCTCTCAAGTGAACATTGCGGTCTCTACCCAACTTAGAATTTACCCATCTATCATCTAAGGCTATACATCTAAGAAAGCTATGCCCCAAATTATTTAATCATGTTATTGAATCCTCAAAGATTTTAACACCAAATATATTATCTATGATATGCCCTTAATCATTTATAACAGAGAGTCACCAAGTCGTATGATTAGCCTATGGGGTGTACCTAGCACTATCAGTGTATCACTTATTTCCAAGCACGAGGTTTCATCTTTCCGAAACAAGGGAAGACAAAAAACAATGGTAAAGAGTTCAAGGAGGGGTAATAGAATGTAAGTATGGGAATCAAAGCGTTTAAAGGATTCAGATGGGAATTGTCAAGGCAGTTGTGGATTGAAACATTATTTGGTAATTTCTTATTCGCATGCTCACATCGGTGCAGTTATGTACTTGATATGATATGCTTTGTCGTATCTAGATGGTAAGTATATTTGTCTACTGGTCAACTATACATCTTAATCCACGTAAAATAGTATTGCGAAGGGCGAATCAAGCGCACTATGTCTAGCTAGACCATAATACACTGATTCTGATTAGACAATTTGTATCAGTGTGGTTGATCAGGCCCCAATAACACATATGTCATGAACAAGCTCGATATAAGATTAAGCTTGCAAAAACTAGGCTATAATAGCGGCACAAGTCAAGGTAGTACAGCAAACATAAATACGCTGGATTATGATGAGAGAATGTACATCATAATTCTAGTTCACAAAAGATAAGACTCCATAATCTCTACAGTTGTCATACTAATTCCTTGTCTAAGTCGATAGTCGACAAAGTAGGGGTATAGCCTCTAAGTTCTACAATCTAAAAAAAAAATACTGTCGTCCTAAGCTAGCATACAGTTAATGTTGTTCAATCACACTTCAATAATAGGTCAAAAGACTATGTGATACTAGGTTGTGAGGTATACTACCCAACTTATAATAATTAACTAATACTGTAATTGCCTTAGGGATACCGTAGAAACTTCTGTTAAGGTTTACGAGAAGGGATTTTGGTACTCATTAGGGTATCCTTTTTTATTACATAGGTCATGGTCGTCCTAAGTCTTAGCCTTAGTGCATGTGTCAATAGTAAGGATAGAAGAGTTACTGGCCGTCAAGGGGAAATGGATCTAACTCGTATCGAGGTGGGGGTACACGTTACGCAATTTAAAACTAAGGGCTAAGCACCAGGTCTCAATCTACAAGAATAACTTAAACTATCAAGTTCTAACTACTAAGCACACCATTTCAAAATTTAAAAATTACAACTATAATCCTAGTAGGCTATATATACTAATCGTAGAATAAAAACACTTGGTCTATAAGCAGAGGTGTCAGATGGCACGAGTTGAAAGATGAAGAGAAGTGACGTAATCAGGCGTCGCATACTAGCGAGCGCTTTGGTCGCAGAGGAGCAATATATGAAATTAAAATAGAGGGCTCTAGATAGCATCATGGTTCTCTAAGGAGGTGGTATGCTAGTTGCTATGTTTGAGGTATGATCAAGAAAAAGTGTTGATTACATTCCTCTAAGCTTCCTAAGGTACTGTCTGCTTATAATAAGACAATGATCTAAGTTTGTAGTTCTCCAATACTATCTAACTACGAAGGTTAGGTTCAGTCCTAATATTCAATTTTTGGTTTTCTATTGGTTCCTCAATACTAGGGTCAAACATTATGGTAAAACTTCTAACTAACTCTAGTAGCGTCTATACTACTCTCAAGTCTTCTTAATACATCAAGGGGTAATGGTATACCAATCTAAAGATAAGAAATTCTAGGGTTCACTAGATACTCTAAACTTAGTGGTGTGTCTATATTCTCGTTGTATTCTTAATAGGTGTGTGTAGAAGCATGAAAAATACGCTGGAACGATCTGCACAGCATCTTGATACAGAGCAGCGTAAACAAAGGCCTTCGGAGCCACCCAACGTAAAACAGGGTTCTTCATCGCCTCCATGGCGTAAAAACCCAACCGCTCTCAAAGCAGCGTTAAAGCGTACGAGGAACGCTTCGTCTTCCCCGAAATGAGCCTGTAAAGTCACGCGGTGAACCTGACCTCTGACTCCTGACAAAAAGTGCTGCACGGCTACCCAGACGACGGCTGGAAACGATGGCAGACCCCTCGGGACGTGCCCTACGATATGATGGCGGATCTCTGCATTTAATGCAGAGGATTTGGTTAAAATATCACCAAACCGTCGTTTACCAAAGTCTCCCCAGCGTAAACCGCTCTTTCGCGTACAAGGGAATACGCTGCCTTGTTTTACACAGGCAAACATGAGCTATTTTACGCTCCGCAGAGGACAAACCGCTGCCACGTCAAAAGCTGCACTTCGTACGGGGCTCGAGGCACGTCTCTACGTCTAATTACACAGAGCAGTGACAGTTTTCCCTCAAGGCACGTCTCTGCGACGGATGGACAGAAGGGCTGCAGACCTCCAAAACACGTCTCCGCATTTAATGCACAAGATGATGACAAATCTCTGTGGAAGATTTGATTACATCTTCGAAAGCCGTAATTCCGGCTAAGACGTCCACATCAGCACTTCGGCACAGTACGCAGTGGCTTCTACGCCCGCTCAGGATCAGTGCTCCCTCGGCTTCCAACGTCCTCTCGGTCTCTACGACTATTCGGCTCCTATGCCTGTCCGGCTTCTATGCCCATTCGGCTTCTATGCCTGCTCGGCTTCTATGCCTGTCCGGCTTCTATACCCATTTGGCTTCTATGTCTGTTCGGCTTCTATGCCTATTTTGGCTTCTATGCCAAGGTGACAGTCACTTGGCTTTTACGCCAACCTCTGCTACACAAGGGATACCTACCTGTGTGGCTTCTACGCCGTGATCTTCGTAGCAGATATACGCGTTTTGTCCCCTTAGTTGGACACACGTCACATGCTCACTCAAAAGGTCATTTACACGCAGGCATTGGTTATTTTAAACCGTTGTGTAAAAGGGTGATGTACTGTCCACTCCTCGATTGTTACACCGACGGAGTGGTCACTGTCACCAAAACTCTATAAATAGAGACCCCTATCAATGGGGACAACAGGTCGAAAAACTAAAAACTCGAAGATCGGACAAGGTCATCGAACCAGAGATCAAGGAGGAGAGATAGGGAAAGAGAGAAGAATCCAGAGCTCGGGCAAGGAACAAGGAGCGACGACCTTCAGCATCGCGCATCCATCCTCCTCTGCAACCTCCGAAGCTGCATCCTGTCTTCCACGGCACTTCTTCAACATCGTGTAGTCCAAGGGCTAAAGTGATCGACCGCAGATCAGACACCTATAGCAATTTATACCCAGATTAAATAAATTGTACTCCCACATCCTCGTATAGGATTACATTGTACAAGTTTGTTTGTAAACCAAAGGGCGCGGGTCTCTTATAAACCCCGTCATTGAAATACACTTTCATTCTTTCGTTTAATACCACAAACAAGATGGCGACTCTGCTGGGGACATCTTTCTCTTCTGACGAGGAAGTAATTGCTCAACACGATGCGGTATCTATAGGAACCGTGAAGAAGACACTGGTCGTTCAGTTCGACCAGTCTGCCTACGAAGACATGCTTCGGACTGGGGGTAGCTCTCACTCTCTTTTCGTCCAAGACAGCAGGAAGCTACGCAAAGTATGGATGCCCAAGACATCCTCCGCCGTTCCTGTGGACTCTCCGATCTCTCCGATCTCTCCGACCAATGAGGTGGTAGCATCGCTCCCTCCGTGCCCCGCACATAAAATTCAGTCTCCCGCTACGCGCGGTACGGACAAAACTTCTGGCAAAGCCTCAGCGCTAACCCAGGAGTATCCTCTGCGCTATACGCGCAGAAATCAGTCTCCCGCTACGCGCGGTACAGACAAAACTTCTGGCAAAGCCTCATCGCTAACCCAGGAGTATCCTCTGCACTATACGCGCAGAAATCAGTCTCCCGCTACGCGCGGTACAGACAAAGCTTCTGGCAAAGCCTCAGCGCTAACCCAGGAGTATCCTCTGCGCTATACACGCAGAAATCAGTCTCCCGCTACGCGCGGTATAGACAAAGCTTCTGGCAAAGCCTCAGCGCTAACCCAGGAGTACCCACTCCGCTCTACGCGCAGAAATCAGTCTCCCGCTACGCGTGGTACAGACAAAACCTCTGATGGTGCCTCGACCCCAAATCAGAAGTACAGATCACGCTCTACATGCAAAACGACATCTGACTTTTACGGTGAACCAGATGAGCACGACGATCTCCCAAGGGAAACCAGGCAGGTGAATATCCAACTACTAGGCCTTTACGCCAGCAAAAGAATGATCTGCCTACTCTCCAGATTACGCGAGAAGCTAATGGCCAACTGAGGGCCTCTTCAGCCTCACGCCAGACTGAGCGAACCTCCAGATTACGCCAGGCACGGTCCCTCGGCGTAAAACAAACTCAGACGGCGGAAAGAAACCCTCCTGACCTACGCAAGTATCTAATCAGGAGGCGTAAAGAAAAAGGACCTTCCAACATGACTATCTCTCCTCCTGGCGAACGCTATTGTAATAGTCATAAAGTTGTGATTAATTGCTGCTGCTCCAAGGCGAAACGATCGGTCTTCGACCGGTTGAGCTACTTGCTGTCTTTCCAGGAAGGGGAACCCGCGCATGCGTCTGTGAACATGGCTTCACACATACCCAGAGGAGGGTCGAGCTCAAGACGTCAGCCTTCCAGACCTCCAAGCCGAAGGAGGTTTAGTAAGACCCTCAGAGACATTGAAGCCGGGGTATTCCAAAACACTCGCGCAAGGTCACAACAACCAGCGTCATCTTCTTCTGATTCTGACACCGGAGGTCGCCAAGTTCCCGAATCAGAGGCAGAAAGTATGGAGTCGACTTCTGTAAACGACCTATACTAATCCTTCAATGACCCCAAGGGAAATGGGAGCTTACGCCATCGAGGATGACCCCTGGGCTCAACAAATGGATACACAGTGGGAATTCCGCTTCGAGCAGAGAGAACCTCCCACCAAGGACGAAGTCGTCCAGATCAATGTTGGGGGTGAGCTCTCACCAAAGCCAATATTTGTCAGTAACAATCTTCCCCCACCTGAAAGGGAAGAAGTTATACAGCTGATAAAGGAGTATATTGACGTCTTTGCGTGGGATTATGAGGATATGCCAGGCCTAGACCCGAAGGTAGCTACTCATATGCTCAATATATTGACCGATTCGAAGCCAGTAAAGCAGCACCAACGACGGTTCCGCCCAGATATGATGGACGCCATCGAAGCTGAAGTCAAAAAGTTGATAACCTGTGGTTTCATCCGGGAGGAACAACACCCCGACTGGGTCGCTAACGTGGTCCCAGTCATGAAGAAAAACGGAAAGGTACGTATCTGCATCGACTACCGAGATCTGAATGCGGCCTGCCCCAAAGATGAATTCCCTCTTCCCATCACGGACATCATGATCGACAACACCTGCGGCTTCGAACGCATGTCCTTCATGGACGGGTTCTCAGGATATAATCAGATCAAGATGCATCCTGAAGACGAGAAGCACACTGCCTTCCGGACACCACTGGGGGTATATTGCTATACGGTCATGCCCTTCGGGTTAAAGAACGCTGGGGCTACGTACCAACGGGCTATGAGTAACATATTCCGTGGGCATTTACGCAAAATAGTAGAATGCTACGTAGACGACATAGCCGTCAAAAGTCGCCTTAAAGGTGATCACATCCGAGACCTGAGGGCGGTATTCGAATTAATGCGCCAGCATCAACTCAAGATGAACCCCACAAAGTCCTTTCTGGGTGTATCCAGTGGCAAATTCTTGGGATTTGTTATTACTACCAAAGGCATCGAAGTAGACCCTGACAAAGTCCAAGCGATCACGTCAATGCGACCGCCCCATAATCTGAGGGAACTCAGGGGGTTCCAAGGACGTCTGGCTTATATCCGACGGTTCATATCCAACCTCTCAGGGAGATGCCAGCCCTTCTCTCATCTCATGAAGAAAGGTGTATCCTTCATATGGGACGAAACCTGTCAGCAAGCGTTCGTGGATGTCAAATGCTACCTTACCAGCCCGCCAGTTCTAGTGCCTCCCGTCATGGGAAAACCGTTCTTGCTGTACGTTCGGGCAATGAATCATTCGCTAGGAGCTCTCCTCGCACAGAAAAATAATGCGGGTCATGAACAGGCTATCTACTATCTCAGCAGGATGATGGTCGGGGCCGAGCACCGGTACAACCCAGTGGAGAAGGAATGCTTGGATTTGATGTTCGCAGTCCAGAAAATGCGGCACTATGTCACCGGCCAGACTATTCATATCATCTCCAGGATCAACCCTCTCCGAGTGCTGATGAGCAAGCCAAGTGCCCTCAACTCCCGACTCGCAACTTGGGCGATGCTGCTAACACCATACGACATGGTGTACATCCCACAGAAGTCCATCAAGGGCCAAGCACTGGCCGACTTCCTAGCGGCTCATCCGATCCCAGAGACCTCCAAGCTATACGAAGACATCCCCGATGAAGTTGCAGAATATAACTTCGCAAGAAAAAGCGACGTATGGCAACTGTTCTTTGATGGCGCCTCCAGAACCGGTCCTAAAGGAAACGTCGTTTCAGGAGTAGGAGTCATCCTAGTTACCCCGGATCAACTCGTCATCTATCGAGCATACTCTCTTAGCGAGCCCTGCTCCAACAACGTGGCGGAATACAACGCTCTACTAATTGGGCTCCAAGTCGCTACAGAACTGGGGGTAGAATCCCTGGAAGCTTTCGGTGATTCGCTGCTCATCGTCAATCAAGTCAGGGGAATATACGAAGTCCGTAATCCAGACCTCATCCCCTATCATCGGGCGACAATCGAGATAGCCATGACGTTCAAAGGGTTCTTCCTAGAGCACGTACCTCGATCTCAGAATCTGGAAGCTGATGCCCTGGCCAGCCTAGCTGCAGACTTAGCTACTCCTATAAGAAGGCAAGATTCGGTAATCCTTCTTAACAGAGATTTATTCTGTGTGAAAAATAGCTGTCACATAGAATGCAGCTACGCCGTAAACAACGATCCTCCTACAAGAGATTGGACAAGTCCTTTCATAGATTTTGTGGCATACGGAATCTTACCGGAGGACCCCAAGGAAGCAGTATCCGTCAAGAGGCGATCGCTACGCTTCTACTTCGATGCATCTTCACAATGCCTGTATCGCCGGACCTACGACGGACTGCTGTTGAGGTATCTCTCTGGCGCCGAAGCACAGCAGATTATCCGTGAAGCTCACGACGGCGTATGCGGAGCGCATCAGCCCGGGCCTAAGCTACAGGATCGCATCAGGAGAATGGGCTACTACTGGCCGACCATGATCGCAGATGCAATACAGTATGCAAAGCATTGCAGAGCCTGTCAGGTTCATGCAGACTTCATACATCAACCGTCGGAACATCTACATCCTACGGTCGCATCCTGGCCTTTCGAAGCATGGGGAATGGATATCATCGGTCCTATTCACCCGTCTTCTTCCCAGGGTCACCAGTTCATACTGGCCATCACGGATTACTTTTCCAAATGGGCCGAAGCAATCCCTCTCACCGAGGTAAAGGCATCCAACGTGGTCAGCTTCATCAAACATCACATCATCTATCGCTTCGGGGTACCCCGGAGGATAATTCACGACAATGGGCCCCAGTTCATTAGCCAAACGTTTCATCGGTTTTGCGACAAAAACCGGATACACAATGTTGCCTCCACGGCATACTATCCAGCTGCTAATGGTCTGGCGGAAGCTTTCAACAAAACCATTATCAAACTCTTGAAGAAGTTTTTCTCTTCAAACAAGAGAGACTGGAATGAAAAGCTGGGCGAATGCCTCTGGGCATACCGCACGACGGTACGAACGCTGACGGGTTGTACCCTATTCTCGCTGGTCTACGGGAGCGAAGCAGTTCTTCCCATTGAAATCCAGATCCCGTCGCTCAGAATAGCCGTGGCTAATGAGCTGACTCAAGAAAAGAATGACCTTTTAAGGCTTCAGGAGCTAGAAGGGTTAGACGAGAAACGCCTCCAAGCTCAACAGCGCATCGCGCTCTACCAAGCACGCATTTCCAGGGCTTTTAACTATAAAGAAAAGGAAAGGGTGTTCAAGGTCGGGGAGCTAGTTCTAGCAGTGAGAAGGCCGATGATTTTAACTCACAGAGGTAAAGGCAAATTCCAGCCCAAGTGGGAAGGCCCTTATGTGATCGAGACAACGTTCTCGAACGGCGCCTACAGGATAGCCCAGCCTAACGGGGACCTATTAATGGCTCCCATCAACGGCAAATTCCTGAAAAGATACTACGCTTAATTCCCCCCTGCCCAGGCGGAACATGGCGAGAATCTCAATTCTGACGAAACTACTCCAAGAAGAGAAACTAGTTAGGTCATATCCTATCATGTCTATACGACCTCTGAATAGATATATCCTGCTAAAGAGGTTTATCGAGAGTATGTCAGGTCCATACTACCTCTGAAATCCCCCTCACCTAAAAAAAAATTGTCATTTATATTCCGAAATGACGGGTCCACAACAGTCAGAAAAGAGTCGCTTTTATTCATTCCCAGAAGGAGGCGAAATTACATAAGGAGAGATACATCAAGATGGCAGAGTAATCAGATCACGAATCTGCCGCCCCAGTGCAGCCATCCTCTCATTCCTAAGGGCCAAGGCATCGGCGCGAGCCCGCTCCAGCTGTGCCTCGGGGGTATGCGCAAGGGTCAGATTAGCCCTTGCCCAAAGACAGCCCGCACGAACAGCTTTCGCATGGTCCAGATCCCGTCGCGCTTCACTCAGTCGACCAGTCGCTACCTCTGAACCTGCCAACGACTGGGAAGCCCACTCCTCTGCCCGAGCGAGTTTTTCCCTCAGCTTGGAGACCCTCGCTGCATTCCCTTCATGCTCGGATCGATACCTCGTCTCGACAGCAAGAGCTTCTTCCACAACAGCTTTTCTCCTATCCACCTCTAGCTTGTGCTTCTGGATAGAGTTGTCTAGGCTTTCAAGCTTTGTAGCGAGCCGCTCAGCCATGAGGTCAAATCGAGCCTGGACGTCAGCATCAAGGCTGTCCTCAGCCCGCTGCAAATATTCGTTAACGGGTTGCTCTAAACCATTAACCACCGCCTCCAGAGCATCAGCTACTCCAGGATTGCCAAGCCCCCTGACAACCTCGATCGAAAGCTGAGAAGTCTTCTTCAGGAGCTCGAAGTCGAGAGTCTTCGCCAACACCATCGGTATCATCATTTTTAAACCGGTGTAGACAAGGCTGGTATGCTGCTCAGTCAACGCAACTAGACCCGACTGAACGCCCAGAGTGGCCGCGATGCTAGTAACTCCCTCTCCAGGGACAATTGCAGACGAGGTAGCCACCGCCACCGCCTCGACGGGTGGCGCGGGCGAAAAAGGTGTGACGGCAACGATCGAAGTCATCGGCGTACTCGAGAAAGGCGAGGTCACGATAACAGGTTCGTCCCCCTCCTGAGACGACGAAATCTCTCCAGGCGAACTGGCCCCCGAAGACACTTCTGCCTCGGAATTAGGCGCCTCGACGTCTCCGCTAGGAGCCAACGGCATGTGCGACGCATCTGCAGACGATGTGGCTAAACCACGCCTTAATGACGCGATACGACCTGTCATACCTGGAGAAGGAGGTGGGCCGACCGACATCGCCAAAAGCTCGGTCAACCCTTCCCCAAGACGCGGTCGAGGTTCGTCAGCCGGGGTCTCGCTAAGAGCACTCGCTGACACAGGAGCAACTTCCCCCACTGCTGACCTCGGGAAAGATTCTCCCATCTGCAGCGGCCACGTGGGCAATCCCGCTCCACTACTTGAAACAGCCGCAGCGACGGCAACCTCCAGCGAAGACTCCCCGACGCCACCAGCCGGAACTGTAGAAGGTCCCTCTCTAAAAGGCGAGGAGCCTCCAGCCAAAAATTCATCCCTGATGCAGGGAGGTGCCGGCTCACTCACGGGAGCCTCAATACCAGGAATGCGGAGAGGACGAGCAATCGTCTCCTTCCTCCTCTTACGAAGTGAAACTTCCTTCAGAGCAGAAGCCCGTCGCTTCCCAGAAGAGACTATCAAAGCCCCCGCCGGCGCAGGCACTGCACACCTCGGCAACGACACCAGAAGCTCATCCGGAGTACCAGACTCCTCGCCCTCGTCAGAAGAAACCGAAGGGACTTCGACTCTTCCCCCAAGCTTGGCAGAAGGCACTCTAAAGCTTCCACGCATGTCAAAATTGCGATGGAAGGTGTTAATCGCCACATAAAACTGGGCGTAAGAGTGAAGGATGCGCAGCTCCGTGGAGGTTGTAATGACCGGCACGATAAAAATTGCCCCTGTGCAACCCATGATAAAATATCGCCACCCTCTAGCTCCATCAATGAGTCCGCCCCTGGGCCTGAAGCTGGTGACGGCGTTACCCACGTGCAGCTGATCGTACCCGAACTGCCTGGCAAATCGACTAGGCAAGTAGGGCTCGAAGAAGCAATAGTCTTCGCTCCTATACAGCAGATGGGATGGTCTGATACAAACCAACCAATTAAAAGCCTCCGGAGAAAGAACGGTCTTCTCTCCACCTGAATCCTCAAGCCACACCCCGGATTGGTTGTGATGTATCGGAAGGGGAGTACAGAGGATCTTCCAGCCATGGCTGAGGTTCAACACTAACCGACAGTCTAGGACGGTGTTCACATTCCAGGTAGAATCCCTATAATTTAGCAGGAATATACCTCCTGAGCTGCTACCGGAACCGGGAGACATCACCCGGGGGTTGTGAAGAATTAACCATCCCATCAGATACAGGTATGGCAATTCCACCCTGGGAAAACTCTCACGCCGAGCTTCATCGACGAGCAACCCATCGGTCATGGCCCTCAGGCCAGCCTGAATACGGCACACCATGGCAGGAAGCAGGCCCAGTCTTACCCCAAACACCAGACGCACGGCGGGCCATAAGACGTTCCGGTGAATACGATCCGCCGACGCGATATCGGGTACTACCACTCGACGCAGCCATATGGAGAGGAAACCAGCCAGCTGGGCTTCCTTAGACAGAGGCCTGCGACAGCGCCTCAAGTAACTGTGGGCCTTGGTACCTTCGGGGTATTTTCCTACCCCCTCAACGAGGATCTGATCGGGAGCCTTGGCGTCTTCCATAAGAGCCTCAACAACCTGGGCACTAAGGACGCCCAAGCAGTTCACGGTCTCATTCTTACCCCCCGAGGCTTTCTCCGACTTGGCGGCCCTGGTATGGTGGCCCATGCAGGTCCTATCCTAAAATAGGGTAATACCCTAGGACAGGGTATGGAATAAAATTAAGGATTCTAGGAAAAGCTCATTCACAGTATAGCGTCCTTATTTTAATTCTTGATATCATTGCTGCTCAATTTTTCCTATCGCCTTTGATTTTCAAGTATTTCTATTCTGATCTTCCTATCCCTTAATCTTTCAGAATGGTCCAGACCAGGAACACAGTAGGAGGCACATCAGAACCAGCCGAGCAGAATGTGCCCGAGACTCTTGCCCTCCCTCCGCCTCCATCTGTTCCGGCAATTACTCTAGATGGGGCACAGCTACTTGGAGTGTTCCAGGGATTGGTGGATTTTCAGAAAGAACAGACTGCACTCCTGCGGACCAGCCTCTCAGAAGCTATTAAGTCCCAGGAGTCGCCACTCAAGAGGCCAGGAAGTGCCAAAGACTTCAAGAACCTTAGGCCTCTGGAATTCTACGGAACTGAGGGCATTCTCTACGCTGATGAGTGGATAGAGAATGTCGAGAGACTCCTGAAGACTGCCCGGGTTCCCGATGATCTCAAAGTGGAGTCCGCAAGCCTGCAACTGTTCGATATTGCTCGAACCTGGTTCAGAGACGAACCCCAACTATCTGCTCCTGACATCACCTGGGAAGATTTTAAAAGACTATTCAAGGAGAAATTCTACCCCGAAGTGGCTAGGGAAGCTCTCGAAAGCCAATTCGAGAGACTAGAACAAGGTACTCTGACTGTTGATGAATATACTGCTGAATTTAGCAGGTTAAGCCACTTTGCGGAGTACATGGTTCGTACCCCGGAGGACAGAGCCCGAAGATTCAAGAAGGGGCTGTCCCCGGATATTCGCCTTGCTGTCACCACCAGCCGGGCTCGTACCTACGAAGAAATCCTGAGCGTGGCACAAGGCGTAGAGAGAGATATGGGGCACAAACTGAAGAGAGAAAGAGATACCGGAAATGCAGGACCCAACAAACGCCCTTTTCAATATCAGCACCAACAACAACAGCAGAGGGCCCCGCAGCAAACTCAGCGTCCTCTCCCTCGAGCTCCAGCACCTCAACCCCAGGCTCAAAGACAGAACCAACAAGCTGCCCCTTGTGGCTATTGCCAAAAACCAGGTCATACTTGGCAAGTCTGCAGGAAGAGGCTAGGTGCCTGTCTCTACTGCGGCTCAGCAGCGCATCAAATGAGGGACTGTCCAGCTGCTCAAGAACGCTCAGCTGCACCAAAGGCTCCAGCCCAGACCAGGGCCCCAGCAGTACAACAAAGGGGACCCCCGCTTCCAACCCAACAACAACGCTTTGCTCAGCACCAGCAACAACAGAGGGGTGCACCGCAGCAAGGCCGTGCTTATGCAATGACTCTGGAAGAAGCTGAGGCCACAGCAGACGTGATCACAGGTTCTGTGCTTATAAATTCAATACCAGCTATTAGTTTATTTGACTCTGGAGCTTCTCATTCATTCATGTCAGTAGATTTCCTTATGAAGCATAGCTTAAGCACTAAACCCCTTAGGAATTGTTATAAGATCATTACCGGTGGAGGAATCATTCCGGTTAGTGATGCTTGTAACAATTGTCCTATCACATTATGTGGAAGAGAACTGTATGCTAGACTACTTGTAATGCCAGTGCCCAGTTTTGACATTATACTGGGTATGGATTGGTTAAGTCAACATCATGCCACAATAGACTGCCACAGAGGTAGTGTAATCTTCAGGCCACCTGACAAGCCAGAATTTGAATTTGCTAGAGGTTCTAGGGAAATGGGTAATAATATAATTTGTGGAGCCCTAGTAACAGAAGAATTGCCACCTATCATCTCTGAATACCTTGATGTTTTCCCTGAGGATCTCCCAGGCTTACCCCCAGACCGAGAAGTTGAATTCTCCATTGACTTAGTGCCAGGAGCAGCACCAGTATCTCAGAATCCCTACAGAATCAACAAGAAGGAGATAATAGAACTAAATGAACAAATCAAAGAGCTAGAAGACAAATGCTTCATTAGTTCTAGTGTCTCACCCTGGGGAGCTCCAGTGTTATTTGTGCCCAAGAAGGACGGAACATCCCGAATGTGTATTGACTATAGGGCCCTGAATGCCTTGACAATTAAGAATAAGTATCCCCTGCCCAGGATAGATGACTTATTTGATCAGTTGAGTGGAGCTCGGGTCTTTTCCAAGATTGATTTAAGGTCTGGTTACCACCAAGTAAGGGTGAGAAAGGAAGACATCCCTAAAACTGCTTTCAATACCCGGAACGGACACTACGAATTCTTAGTAATGCCGTTCGGGTTGACGAATGCTCCAGCAGTTTTTATGAACCTAATGAACAGAGTTTTCCAGCCATATCTAGACAAATTTGTAGTGGTCTTCATTGATGATATTTTGATCTACTCCAAGACCCCCGAAGAACATGAAGAACATTTGAGGTTAGCATTGGAGACTTTGAGGAAGGAAAAACTCTATGGGAAATTATCTAAATGTGCTTTCTTCCTAGACAAAGTAGAATTCTTGGGACATGTTGTGACTGGAGATGGAATAGCAGTAGATCCTAAGAAGATAGCTGCAGTAGAATCCTGGCCCACTCCAGACTCTGTAGCAGAGATTAGAAGCTTCCTGGGACTAGCTGGATACTATCGGAAGTTCGTGAAGGACTTTGCTAGAATTGCGGAGCCCATGACAAAATTAACAAGGAAGGATGAAGAGTTCACCTGGACTGATGAATGTCAGCGTGCTTTTGAGGAATTGAAGAAAAGACTGACTTCTGCCCCTATTCTGACCTTACCTTCCGGAACCGGAGGTTTCGCTATTTATAGTGATGCTTCTGGAAAAGGTCTAGGTTGTGTACTGGAGCAGAACAAGAAGGTAATAGCATATGCCTCTAGACAGCTTCGACCACATGAAAAGAACTATCCAACTCATGATTTAGAATTGGCAGCTGTCATTTTTGCTCTTAAACTTTGGAAGCATTATCTTTATGGAGAAAGGGTGGAAATATTTACAGACCATAAAAGTCTAAAATATATCTTCACTCAGAAAGAGCTAAACATGAGGCAAAGAAGGTGGCTGGAACTAATGAAAGACTTTGATATCACTCTTCAATATCACCCTGGGAAGGCAAATGTAGTTGCTGATGCTCTAAGCAGGTATCCTATGGCGATGTACTTGACTATGGACAGACACCTGCTGGAGGACTTGGAAAGTTTAGATATTGAAGTAATTATCCCAGGAAAAGAAGGCCAAATGATGAACTTGCAGATTCAGTCTACCTTAATGGACAAGATCAAGGAGACTCGGTTTCAGGACGAAGGCCTGCGAAGCCTTCGAGGTCAAGTGCAAGCTGGACTAGTAGAAGAATTCAGAATTCATGAAGATGGATCACTGAGGCATGGCAATAGATTATGTGTACCTCAAGGAGACATAAGAGAAGAAATCATGCAAGAGGCGCACAGATCGCAATACTCTATACATCCAGGAGCCAACAAGATGTACAAGGACCTGAGAACGCATGTTTGGTGGCATGGCATGAAAAGAGAAGTAGCCAGGTTCGTATCTCGTTGTTTAGTGTGCCAGCAAGTCAAGGCAGAGAGACAAAGACCTGGAGGATTGCTTCAACCCCTACCCATTCCGGAGTGGAAGTGGGAACATATCACAATGGATTTTGTTTCCGGACTTCCAAGGACACCTAGTGGAAAGGATGCAATCTGGGTGATAGTAGATAGACTGACCAAGTCTGCACATTTTCTACCTTTCAAAGTAGGGTTGTCTACAGAGAAGCTGGCAGATTTATATATCAGACACATTGTCAGACTGCATGGAGTCCCAGTAAGTATTGTCTCCGACCGAGATTCAAGGTTCACCTCTCACTTCTGGAAGAGCTTGCAAGCCAGCTTGGGGACTCAACTCAAATTCAGCACAGCTTATCATCCCCAAACCGATGGGCAATCGGAACGTACAATCCAGACCCTTGAAGATATGCTCCGTACATGTGTTCTGGATTTTGGAGGATCCTGGGATGACTACCTACATCTAGTGGAGTTCTCTTATAATAACAGTTACCAAGCCAGCATCGAGATGACTCCATTTGAAGCTCTGTATGGACGAAGATGTCGTACCCCGCTATCATGGGACGACATTGGAGAAAGAGCCCTGCTGGGACCAGAGATGGTGATCGATTCAGCTGAGAAGGTAAAGCAAATAAGGGATAGACTTCGAGTGGCTCAAGACAGGCAACGACATTGGGCAAATAGCCCCCGAAGGCCCTTGAAATTTGAGGTAATTAAATTTATGAAATTCAAGCCAATTTAAACATTTTGATTATGGAACTAAGACTTGATTATGACTTTGTTAAAGGTTGGAGAGCTGGTATTCTTAAAGATTTCCCCGACACGTGGCACCATTAGGTTCGGAAGGAGTGGAAAACTCAGCCCAAGATTCATTGGACCTTTTGGCATTCAGGAGAAAATCGGAGAAGTGGCATACCGACTGGCATTGCCACCCTCTCTGGATGGAGTACATAACGTCTTCCACGTGTCGCAGCTGAGGAAGTATGTGTCAGACCCCAGCCACATTT
This sequence comes from Iris macrosiphon, assembly GCA_036927795.1. Taxonomy (NCBI): domain Eukaryota; kingdom Viridiplantae; phylum Streptophyta; class Magnoliopsida; order Asparagales; family Iridaceae; genus Iris; species Iris macrosiphon. The sequence goes on from JAYESA010000002.1 coordinate 165,016,442, forward strand.
TGGATCACTCAGAGCTCGAAGTAGGCCCAAGTTTGACTTACCAAGAGCAACTCGTGGAGATACTGGATCGCTCGGAGAAAGTTCTACGGAACCAGGTTATCTCCCTGGTTCGCGTAGCTTGGAAGCACCATTCCCCCGGCGAATCCACCTGGGAGCGAGAAGACGAGATTAGAGAGCGATACCCCTATCTCTTTGAACCCTGAGGTGTATTTTATTTTCGGCCTTTTCTTTTCGTGCCTTGTTATTCTTAAATTTCGAGGACAAAATTTTTGTAAGTTGGGTAGGTTGTAAACCCCCTAAATTTTCAAATTATTAAATCTTGGATTTTTTCCAATTTTCTGGAATTTTCTGTGAATTTTTTGTAATTAAAATTAAGGCTTTTAATTAATAAATGATTTTTAGTTGGCAATAAATAATATTAAAATATCATGAAAATAACATTTTTTGGTGAAAAATGGAAAACTGGACTTAGGGTAATTTTTCTGGATTTTTCTGGGCCCTAGAACTATTTTTAAATGCCTAAAAATAATTTTTACTAATTAATTAATTAAATTAAATGTTTATTATTATTATTATATTTATTATTATTTATTATTTATTTTATTTTTCCGGCCCACGGCCCATTGGGCCGCGGCCCGGCCCGTAGCCCCAACCCAGCCCGTCTCCTTTGCGGGTCGGGCGGGTCTGCCCAGACCCGTTAGCCCGACCCGACCCGCCGACTGTGCCCCGCCCCCCCACGACGCCCGATTTCCCCGCCGGCCGCCGCGCGCAGCGCCGCGCGATCCGCTCGCCACGCCGCCGCATCCTCCGGCCTCCCCTCCGCGCACCCCGCCACGTCCCCTCTCCCTCCGCCCGTCCCGGCTGCCCTAACCGCCCCTCCTCCTTTAAAAACCCTCCTCCGCCTCCCTCACTTCCACCCTAACTCCGTCGCCGCTCCGCCGCTGCTCGACCACCGCGTCCCGCCCAGACCGCCGAAGCCCCTCTCCGCCTCCTCTTTCTTCCCGTCGCTGCTCCGCCTGAGCCGACCGCCTCCGGCCAGCACCCCAAAGCAGCAGCAGCAGCTTCCCCTCCCCTCGCCTGAGCCGCCCGACGCCGCTGCGGCGCTCCACCGCCTCCGACCAGCACCGCCAGTGCCGCGCCGCCCCTCGCCGAGCTGCCCCCGGACCTCCACCGCAGACCAGCCGCCTCCCTCCGCCGCGGGCCGCCAGAACCCTAACCCTAGCCCTAATTCTTCTTCGCGTGTCCGACACGAGTCGGACACGGCTCGACCCTGATTCCCGGGTCCCCTTCAGGTACATGTAACTTTCGCCTCGTAGCTCCGTTTTCAATTCCGCAAATTGTGTTGTGAAGCCTGTATGACCCTCTCGGTGTCCGGACAAACTGTTCGGGACACCGCGTCCTGTGGTGATCGCACACCGCGATCCAAAAACAGGAAAAATCAGACCCTGTTTCACCCCGGAACCGAGTATGTTCCGCCAAACGGGACGACTTGGTCGCGTGCGGTCTTTACAGATACGTGCGCATCATCGATACGGACGTGTGAGTCTTCGTGGAAGCTGATTCGGGTGTGCGTGCACACCGAAATCAACGCGTATCCGCGGACATCGCCCCGCATCCGCCTTTTCGGCAATTCACCCTAACTTCGTGCACACTCGTCAGATCGAGACGAAACTTGCGCCATCGGACTCGTAGCGATACGCTGGTCCTGTGGGTCAAGTTTGGTTCGATTCTGAGAACGTTGACGAAATCGCGTGTCGTGGGCCCCACAGGCCCCGCTCGACGGGCGATTTTGTGTTCGGCTCATCGGAATCCAAATCTGGAAGTTCCGTTGGGTTCGTATCAGCGTTCCTGACCTGTTGACACTAAGTTTGGTGAATTTGGAGACTTTTGACCCGGACACGTTTTTCGGTGCAAAGCGGGCCCAACGGCGGACCCCGTTTTGACCCGAAACTGCCATTTTTGCCCTTGTCTCCAATTTGGATCCAAGGACAGACGTTTCTAGCTATTTGACATCTTCTGAGAGTGATGGTAATGTCTATTTCAGCTTTTGGACTCATCTCTGGACTTTTCCCCCAAGAACCTAATTAATCAGATCCAAACAACAGGCAAGTACCTGCACCTCAAGTTAATCTTTATATGTTGTGATAATTAATTCCCTGTCTTACATGTACCCTTGATGATTACACATCGTGTTAGAAATGTTGAATTTTATGTCTTGAATAATTGGTAGTTCCTGTCTTGTTTTTCATGTCGGGTGGGAGAATACTAGGAGGCATGTAGTTTACCCTTTCCCCTGTCGTGACTGCTAGCTTTTGGTACGCGACTGTACCATCAGCCTGATACTCGATTATTCCTGACTGCTAGCCGCCTATGGCGTGCCTGATTAGCCTTATAAACCCCTACATGCCAACTATGTATTCTAAAAACAAACACAAGTACACACATATAGTTTCTGGTTAATTCTTGCCGGCTATTGTAGTTTCATTTCCTGTTTTATTTATTCCTGTTTCTCATATTCCTGTTTGCAGTTAACTCTGAGATAATAATGTTTCTGTTAATGCTGTTTCTCAACATGATAGCCAATATTTAATTGTCATAAAATATTTAGTTTAACATTATTGTGCACTGTGTACTTTGCTCCTTTCCTGACTGGATCTGTTGATTTAGGCGATGACGAGGACCTTGCTCCTACTTATTATGGTCCCTATGAGGGGACTGATGATACCTATGAGGAGCCAGAACCCACACAGGAGACCCCTGCTGCTGAGTAGCTAGTAGTAGCTATCTTTCATTTCTATTTCTTATCTTATTTATCGGGTTTGTCCCCGATTTGAATATTGAATTTCTGTACTTAAACATTTGAATCTGTTGTCACTTTTATTTTCAGTTGCAATCTTAAGTTTCATTTCTCATTATTATCTTGCCTATGTTGTTGTGAATGAGCTAGTTAGTAATTATGGATTGACCTAGACAGCGTACTACCGCCGACTCTGCGGCGTAGGCTGGACGTACCCACGCACTCGTGCCCGAACTTCCGGGTGCGGGTCGTGACACCTGGCCCGATGGAAGAAGAGGTAGGACATCCACTTAGTGGTATGGGCCAAATCAGAGGGCTCGTCATAAAAAGCGGTGCACGCGAAGTACTGACACATCAGCTCCTGATATACTTCCGCCACCCGAGGGTCCAAATCCCCCAACTCCCGGTTGGTGGGGACATACTCTTCATATGGGGTATCCCCCATCGGCAGTCTCGAGACAACTGCCATCTCATGGAGGGCCAATCCCAACTCCCCCAGTGGAGTGGCGAAGGTCCCGGTGAGCGGAATATACCGCTCCATCAGTGCCAAGAACAAATTAGCATTTGGAGGCAACCCAACACTCGTCGCGCTCACAGCGACGTATAGTCCGATGTCCTCCAGCTCTCTTCGGAAGTGCGACAAGGCCCAATCAACTAGGCATCTCCATCGGGAGTTCGTTGGGGCGATCCACCCGTTGCACCGAGGATTCTCCTTGGGGTATACCCCACCTCGACTCATGAAGTCGTTGCAGAAGGTCGGCAACTGGACAGGCTGGATCACCGAGCTATCTTCACTCGGGACATTACCCGGGCACAGACCCCGGAACAGCGTCACAACGCCGGAGGGGCGACTGACAAACGACCCCTGGTCAGCTCCTTTCAGATGAAAGATCTTCCCAGGCTTCCCGTGAAGATCAGGAGTCAGCTTCCACGACATCTTCCTAGGATGCGTCGCATGGGAGAAAGCCGAGATAGGATAATCCCTCGGCATCGTCGGCAGATACAAGACCAAATTCCCGACAAGAAAGACCCAAGGCTCCCTCTTAGGCTTCGTCTGGGACTGTTTATCGATCATGTCCCCAAAGAGGAAAGTCGGCTTTATGTACTGCTCCCCGTCTACATGTGTCAAGGGTTCGCCATTGATCATGCTCAACAACATTCGCTCACCCTGGGCCGATATCAGAAACTCCCTGCCCTCAGGATACTGGGGTCCAGAGATGGGAAAGGCCACATGGGACAGATCCTCCAGGTAGTTCGAGTGCAGCATCCCGACAGCGGAGCCCATCACCTCAGCCAGCGGAGACTCGCCCAAATCAACTGCAAAGGTGCAAGGAAAATAGGTCATTGCAAATCCTGCACAAATACGGACCAAAAGAAAACGACAGTCTGTGCTTTACGCCAAGATTGCGCAAATTTAGTCTCTATACGCCGGAAGTCTCCTCCGCGAGCGTAAAATTCAAAATTTACGATATACCCCGATTCTCGTTAGCCAGAGCTTTTACGCTCAGAACTACGAAAATATGGAGTTTTTACGCTGGCACATTAGAAATGTGGGCGTAAAAGATAAAAATGTCTCCGTGCGTCATCTTCCTCAAAAGAGACTATCAGCACAGAAAACGACCTAGCGCGGTCACGTTCAATGTGTGCGAAGGATTTTTCGCCGTTTGTCATCCCAAAAAGCTCTACCTCTAAAGCCGGGTGCACTGCTCGTCGGCGGGATACTCCTCTCAGAAGGAGGTTCACCTTGCCCGACCGAAGATTCTCTCGCCGGTACCGAAGAACGAGAAGAAGAACCTGCGCTCTTTCCCTTAGCGGAGGGAGTTTGTTTCGACGCCATTTCTGAGGGCTCGAAGTGCTCGAAGAAGGAACGAAGGAAAACTCGAACAGTCGAAAGCTCTCTTTCGCAGAAGACAGATAAAAAGCTTTTTCTCTCAAAAGCTTGGGGTATATATACGGTCCGAGTTGACTCCTCGAATCCTCGGACGAACCCCTCGAGACCCCAACCGGATCTCGCAATTAAGAGTTGGTTATGATTGGATGCTACGTCAGCCCACTACCCTCGAAAAATGGACAGTCAGCGAATTCGAAAGATTTTTTCTTGCAAGACGGTTCAGCGGGTTCTACGCTAAAGGAGCTTTCTACGCTCGACAGCAACAGATCTACGGTTTTACGCTCGCAAGCTGCAAGTCTATGATTTTACTCCCGGATGCCTTTGTGCTCGGTAGCTTTTATGCTCGAGAGGCCACAAACCTACGACTTTACGCTCAGCAGATACCAAATCAACGATCTCACGCTCGGTGGCGCTAAGTTTACGCTCAGAAGCAACAGATCCGCAAAACCTCACGCTCGAAGAAATTTTCTTTTCAGGAGCTACAGAGCTACAGTTCTGCGCTAAAGGAGCTTTCTACGCTCGACAGCAACAGATCTACGGTTTCACGTTCAACAGCTACAAGTCTACGGTTTTTGCTCGGATGCCTTTGTGCTCGGTAGCTTTTATGCTCGAGAGGCAACAAACCTACGACTTCACGCTCAGGAACCACAAGTCTACGATTTCACGCTCGATGGTGTTCTTACGCTCACAGGCTACAGATCTACAGTTCTGCGCTAAGGGAGCTTTCTACGCTCGACAGCAACAGATCTACGGCTTCACGTTCGACAGCTACAAGTCTACGGTTTATGCCCGGATGCCTTTGTGCTCGGTAGCTTTTATGCTCGAGAGGCAACAAACCTATGACTTCACGCTCAGGAACCACAAGTCTACGATTTCGCGCTCGGTGGCGTTTTTACGCTCAGAGGCTACAGACTGATGATTTCACGCTCCATGACTTTCCGCATATCCGAACAGTCCCCAAGGCGGTCAATTGCAAAGAGTTCACACAGAAGATACTCGTTCTTGACCCAGAGCATCCCAAGTACCCGAAGCATACAGAGTTCAAACATGGAGAGATTACTCTTCTCGGGTCTAAAGTTGGAGGTTCATCCAGACTCCAGTCTGAACATCCCGTCTATCAAGGTGGCAACTCAATTTGACAGCCAAAAACCTCGACCCTGTTCCAAGGGAGTTTCGAGAGATCATTCTTGAAGACGAAGTCTGAACAAAATCCTGCTCGTCAGAGAAGCAACATTTCAGAATTCTACGCCGTCCCTCAGTCCTAGCAACAGGACAGTTCTAAACGTTCAAGGACGCTCAGCGGCGTTCTATGGACTATTCGCTATGCGTAAAGGACAGGGCCTAATACTCTTCCTATCAGAGTCGGCATAAAGATTCAGACGTGTCAAAGCTGCACATATCCAGACTTCACAGCAACGTATGGCAAAGACGATCATATACAGAGAAGAAAGACGACTTTATTCAAAATCATAAATTACATATGAGGGAAATCCTGTCTACAGGGGTTTTTTCTTCATTTTCCGTGATTACATATGAGGGAAATCCCTTCTACAAAGGATTTCCTCATCGTCGTCTGAAGATCGCCCAGAAGCTGTTCTGACAGGTTCTCGCCTGGACGCAAATTCTTCATCCATCTTCTCCAGCAGTCAGTCGGCAGAACTGACTGGCATGGCGGCGGTCGACGGCGGAGGACGACAGAGTTGGGGCTTGCATAGATTTTGTAGGTCCCAAGCTCCGTGCACCGCTCAAACCGGGACAGAGCCGGTCTGTCTGCCTCTCGTCACCAGAGGCAACGAGAGAAGGCACTGCTTGCAAGCAGTGTGGTCTAATACGACCCTTCCTCTCTCCTGGTGCAACGCCATACAAAGTTGCTGATTATCCCGAGCAAGGGAGGCTAAGATATCCTTCCATGATCCATCGTTGCAGTGGACACTTGCTCGAAGATGCCGTCTCTTTCGGCTCCCTACATGCTGGAAGAACATGATCTCCTTCTTCCTCAGATCGACCCGACGAGCTCCGGCGATCATCTCTGCATGACAATGGGAATGTGGTGAAAACAGGTTCACCCCCCCAGCCTTTTATAGGCGAAAGAGATCACAGCGGTCCCCAATAAATCCGCCATAAAGTCAGTACCGACCGTTTTAACGCTCCATTCAGAAACGTTTCGAGTTACGGGGGGCTGTTCATGCTTCTTTCAAAGCGTTTCAAATTCCGAGGAATTTAAAAGCTTTGAAGGGGGTCTTGTAGAAGCATAAAAAATACGCTGAAACGATCTGCGCAGCATCTTGATACAGAGCAGCGTAAACAGAGGCCTTCGGAGCCACCCAACGTAAAATAGGGTTCTTCATCGCCTCCATGGCATAAAAACCCAACCGCTCTCAAAGCAGCGTTAAAGCGTACGAGGAACGCTTCGTCTTCCCCGAAATGAACCTGTCAAGTCACGCGATGAACCTGACCTCTGACTCCTGACAAAAAGTGCTGCACGGCTACCCAGACGACGGCTGGAAACGATGGCAGACCCCTCGGGACGTGCCCCACGATATGATGGCGGATCTCTGCATTTAATGCAGAGGATTTGGTTAAAATATCACCAAACCGTCGTTTACCAAAGTCCCCCCAGCGTAAACCGCTCTTTCGCGTACAAGGGAATACGCTGCCTTGTTTTACACAGGCAAACATGAGCTGTTTTACGCTCCGCAGAGGACAAACCGCTGCCACGTCAAAAGCTGCACTTCGTACGGGGCTCGAGGCACGTCTCTACGTCTAATTACACAGAGCAGTGACAGTTTTCCCTCAAGGCACGTCTCTGCGACGGATGCACAGAAGGGCTGCAGACCTCCAAAACACGTCTCCGCATTTAATGCACAAGATGATGACAAATCTCTGTGGAAGATTTGATTACATCTTCGAAAGCCGTAATTCCGGCTAAGACGTCCACATCAGCACTTCGGCACAGTACGCAGTGGCTTCTACGCCCGCTCAGGATCAGTGCTCCCTCGGCTTCCAATGCCCTCTCGGTCTCTACGACTATTCGGCTCCTATGCCTGTCCGGCTTCTATGCCCATTCGGCTTCTATGCCTGCTCGGCTTCTATGCCTGTCCGGCTTCTATGCCCATTTGGCTTCTATGCCTGTTCGGCTTCTATGCCTATTCTGGCTTCTATGCCAAGGTGACAGTCACTTGGCTTTTACAACCTCTGCTACACAAGGGATACCTACCTGCGTGGCTTCTACGCCGTGATCTTCGTAGCAGATACACGCGTTTTGTCCCCTTAGTTGGACACGCGTCACATGCTCACTCAAAAGGTCATTTACACGCAGGCATTGGTTATTTTAAACCGTTGTGTAAAAGGGTGCTGTACTGTCCACTCCTCGGTTGTTACACCGACGGAGTGGTCACTGTCACCAAAACTCTATAAATAGAGACCCCTATCAATGGGGACAACAGGTCGAAAAACTAAAAACTCGAAGATCGGACAAGGTCATCGAACCAGAGATCAAGGAGGAGAGATAGAGAGAGAGAGAAGAATCCAGAGCTCGGGCAAGGAACAAGGAGCGACGACCTTCAGCATCGCGCATCCATCCTCCTCTGCAACCTCCGAAGCTGCATCCTGTCTTTCACGGCACTTCTTCAACATCGTGTAGTCCAAGGGCTAAAGTGATCGACCGCAGATCAGACACCTATAGCAATTTATACCCAGATTAAATAAATTGTACTCCCACATCCTCGTATAGGATTACATTGTACAAGTTTGTTTGTAAACCAAAGGGCGCGGGTCTCTTATAAACCCCGTCATTGAAATACACTTTCATTCTTTCGTTTAATACCACAAACAAGATGGCGACTCTGCTGGGGACATCTTTCTCTTCTGACGAGGAAGTAATTGCTCAACACGATGCGGTATCTATAGGAACCGTGAAGAAGACACTGGTCGTTCAGTTCGACCAGTCTGCCTACGAAGACATGCTTCGGACTGGGGGTAGCTCTCACTCTCTTTCCGTCCAAGACAGCAGGAAGCTACGCAAAGTGTGGATGCCCAAGACATCCTCCGCCGTTCCTGTGGACTCTCCGATCTCTCCGACCAATGAGGTGGTAGCATCGCTCCCTCCTTGCCCCGTACGTAAAATTCAGTCTCCCGCTACGCGCGGTACGGACAAAACTTCTGGCAAAGCCTCAGCGCTAACCCAGGAGTATCCTCTGCGCTATACGCGCAGAAATCAGTCTCCTGCTATGCGCGGTACAGACAAAACTTCTGGCAAAGCCTCAGCGCTAACCCAGGAGTATCCTCTGCGCTATACGCGCAAAAATCAGTCTCCCGCTACGCGCGGTACAGACAAAGCTTCTGGCAAAGCCTCAGCGCTAACCCAGGAGTATCCTCTGCGCTATACACGCAGAAATCAGTCTTCCGCTACGCGCGGTACAGACAAAGCTTCTGGCAAAGCCTCAGCGCTAACCCAGGAGTACCCACTCCGCTCTACGCGCAGAAATCAGTCTCCCGCTACGCGCGGTACAGACAAAACCTCTGATGGCGCCTCGACACCAAATCAGAAGTACAGATCACGCTCTACATACAAAACGACATCTGACCTTTACGGTGAACTAGATGAGCACGGCGATCTCCGCAAGGGAAACCAGGCAGGTGAATATCCAACTACTAGGCCTTTACGCCAGCAAAAGAATGATCTCCCTACTCTCCAGATTACGCGAGAAGCTAATGGCCAACTGAGGGCCTCTTAAGCCTCACGCCAGACTGAGCGAACCTCCAGATTACGCCAGGCACGGTCCCTCGGCGTAAAACAAACTCAGACGGCGGAAAGAAACCCTCCTGACCTACGCAAGTATCTAATCAGGAGGCGTAAAGAAAGAGGACCTTCCAACATGACTATCTCGCCTCCTGGCGAACGCTATTGTAATAGTCATAAAGTTGTGATTAATTGCTGCTGCTCCAAGGCGAAACGATCGGTCTTCGACCGGTTGAGCTACTCGCTGTCTTTCCAGGAAGGGGAACCCGCGCATGCGTCTGTGAACATGGCTTCACACATACCCAGAGGAGGGTCGAGCTCAAGACGTCAGCCTTCCAGACCTCCAAGCCGAAGGAGGTTTAGTAAGACCCTCAGAGACATTGAAGCCGGGGTATTCCAAAACACTCGCGCAAGGTCACAACAACCAGCGTCATCTTCTTCTGATTCTGACACCGGAGGTCGCCAAGTTCCCGAATCAGAGGCAGAAAGTATGGAGTCAACTTCTGTAAATGACCTATACTAATCCTTCAATGACCCCCAGGGAAATGGGAGCTTACGCCATCGAGGATGACCCCTGGGCTCAACAAATGGATATGCAGTGGGAATTCCGCTTCGAGCAGAGAGAACCTCCCACCAAGGACGAAGTTGTCCAGATCAATGTTGGGGGTGAGCTCTCACCAAAGCCAATATTTGTCAGTAACAATCTTCCCCCACCTGAAAGGGAAGAAGTTATACAGCTGATAAAGGAGTATATTGACGTCTTTGCGTGGGATTATGAGGACATGCCAGGCCTAGACCCGAAGGTAGCTACTCATATGCTCAATATATTGACCGATTCGAAGCCAGTAAAGCAGCACCAACGACGGTTTTGCCCAGATATGATGGACGCCATCGAAGCTGAAGTCAAAAAGTTGATAACCTGCGGTTTCATCCGGGAGGAACAACACCCCGACTGGGTCGCTAACGTGGTCCCAGTCATGAAGAAAAACGGAAAGGTACGTATCCGCATCGACTACCGAGATCTGAATGCGGCCTGCCCCAAAGATGAATTCCCTCTTCCCATCACGGACATCATGATCGACAACGCCTGCGGCTTCGAACGCATGTCCTTCATGGACGGGTTCTCAGGATACAATCAGATCAAGATGCATCCTGAAGACGAGAAGCACACTGCCTTCCGGACACCACTGGGGGTATATTGCTATACGGTCATGCCCTTCGGGTTAAAGAACGCTGGGGCTACGTACCAACGGGCTATGAGTAACATATTCTGTGGGCATTTACGCAAAACAGTAGAATGCTACGTAGACGACATAGCCGTCAAAAGTTGCCTCAAAGGTGATCACATCCGAGACCTGAGGGCGGTATTCGAATTAATGCGCCAGCATCAACTCAAGATGAACCCCACAAAGTCCTTTCTGGGTGTATCCAGTGGCAAATTCCTGGGATTTGTTATTACTACCAAAGGCATCGAAGTAGACCCTGACAAAGTCTAAGCGATCACGTCAATGCGACCGCCCCGTAATCTGAGGGAACTCAGGGGGTTCCAAGGACGTCTGGCTTATATCCGGCGGTTCATATCCAACCTCTCAGGGAGATGCCAGCCCTTCTCTCATCTCATGAAGAAAGGTGTATCCTTCATATGGGACAAAACCTGTCAGCAAGCGTTCGAGGATGTCAAACGCTACCTTACCAGCCCGCCAGTTCTAGTGCCTCCCGTCATGGGAAAACCATTCTTGCTGTACGTTCGGGCAATGGATCATTCGCTAGGAGCTCTCCTCGCACAGAAAAATGATGCGGGTCATGAACAGGCTATCTACTATCTCAGCAGGATGATGGTCGGGGCCGAGCACCGGTACAACCCAGTGGAGAAGGAATGCTTGGCTTTGATGTTCGCAGTCCAGAAAATACGGCACTATGTCACCGGCCAGACTATTCATATCATCTCCAGGATCAACCCTCTCCGAGTGCTGATGAGCAAGCCAAGTGCCCTCAACTCCCGACTCGCAACTTGGGCGATGCTGCTAACACCATACGACATGGTGTACATCCCACAGAAGTCCATCAAGGACCAAGCACTGGCCGACTTCCTAGCGGCTCATCCGATCCCAGATACCTCCAAGCTATACGAAGACATCCCCGATGAAGTTGCAGAATGTAACTTCGCAAGAAAAAGCGACGTATGGCAACTGTTCTTTGATGGCGCCTCCAGAACCGGTCCTAAAGGAAACGTCATTTCAGGAGTGGGAGTCGTCCTAGTTACCCCGGATCAAGTCGTCATCTATCGAGCATACTCTCTTAGCGAGCCCTGCTCCAACAACGTGGTGGAATACAACGCTCTACTAATTGGGCTCCAAGTCGCTACAGAACTGGGGGTAGAATCCCTGGAAGCTTTCGGTGATTCGCTGCTCATCGTCAATCAAGTCAGGGGAATATACGAAGTCCGTAATCCAGACCTCATCCCCTATCATCGGGCGACAATCGAGATAGCCATGACGTTCAAAGGGTTCTTCCTAGAGCACGTACCTCGATCTCAGAATCTGGAAGCTGATGTCCTGGCCAGCCTAGCTGCAGACTTAGCTACTCCTATAAGAAGGCAAGATTCGGTAATCCTTCTTAACAGAGATTTATTCTGTGTGAAAAACAGCTGTCACATAGAACGCAGCTATGCCGTAAACAATGATCCTCCTACAAGAGATTGGACAAGTCCTTTCATAGATTTTGTGGCATATGGAATCTTACCGGAGGACCCCAAGGAAGCAGTATCCGTCAAGAGGCGATCGCTACGCTTCTACTTCGATGCATATTTACAATGCCTGTATCGCCGGACCTACGACGGACTGCTGTTGAGGTGTCTCTCTGGCGCCGAAGCACAGCAGATTATCCGTGAAGCTCACGACGGCGTATGCGGAGCGCATCAGCCCGGGCCTAAGCTACAGGATCGCATCAGGAGAATGGGCTACTACTGGCCGACCATGATCGCAGATGCAATATAGTATGCAAAGCATTGCAGAGCCTGTCAGGTTCATGCAGACTTCATACATCAACCGTCGGAACATCTACATCCTACGGTCGCATCCTGGCCTTTCGAAACATGGGGAATGGATATCATCGGTCCTATTCACCCGTCTTCTTCCCGGGGTCACCAGTTCATACTGGCCATCACGGATTACTTTTCCAAATGGGCCGAAGCAATCCCTCTCACCGAGGTAAAGGCATCCAACGTGGTCAGCTTCATCAAACATCACGTCATCTATCGCTTCGGGGTACCCCGGAGGATAATTCACGATAATGGGCCCCAGTTCATTAGCCAAATATTTCATCGGTTTTGCGACAAAAACCGGATACACAATGTTGCCTCCACGGCATACTATCCAGCTGCTAATGGTCTGGCGGAAGCTTTCAACAAAACCATTATCAAAATCTTGAAGAAGTTTGTCTCTTCAAACAAGAGAGACTGGAATGAAAAGCTGGGCGAATGCCTCTGGGCATACCGCACGACGGTACGAACGCTGACGGGTTGTACCCCATTCTCGCTGGTCTACGGGAGCGAAGCAGTTCTTCCCATTGAAATCCAGATCCCGTCGCTCAGAATAGCCGTGGCTAATGAGCTGACTCAAGAAAAGAATGACCTTTTAAGGCTTCAGGAGCTAGAAGGGTTAGACGAGAAACGCCTCCAAGCTCAACAGCGCATCGCGCTCTACCAAGCACCCATTTCCAGGGCTTTTAACCATAAAGAAAAGGAAAGGGTGTTCAAGGTCGGCGAGCTAGTTCTAGCAGTGAGAAGGCCGATGATTTTAACTCACAGAGGTAAAGGCAAATTCCAGCCCAAGTGGGAAGGCCCTTATGTGATCGAGACAACGTTCTCGAACGGCGCCTACAGGATAGCCCAGCCTAACGGAGACCTATTAATGGCTCCCATCAACGGCAAATTCCTGAAAAGATACTACGCTTAATTCCCCCCTGCCCAGGCGAAACATGGCGAGAATCTCAATTCTGACGAAACTACTCCAAGAAGAGAAACTAGTTAGGTCATATCCTATCATGTCTATACGACCTCTGAATAGATATATCCTGCTAAAGAGGTTTATCGAGAGTATGTCAGGTCCATACTACCTCTGATATCCCCCTCACCTAAAAAAAAACTGTCATTTACATTCCGAAATGACGGGTCCACAACAGTCAGAAAAGAGTCGCTTTTATTCATTCCCAGAAGGAGGCGAAATTACATAAGGAGAGATACATCAAGATGGCGGAGTAATCAGATCACGAATCTGCCGCCCCAGTGCAGCCATCCTCTCATTCCTAAGGGCCAAGGCATCGGCGCGAGCCCGCTCCAGCTGTGCCTCGGGGGTATGCGCAAGGGTCAGATTAGCCCTTGCCCGAAGACAGCCCGCACGGACAGCTTTCGCACGGTCCAGATCCTGTCGCGCTTCACTCAGTCGACCAGTCGCTACCTCTGAACCTGGCAACGATTGGGAAGCCCACTCCTCTGCCCGAGCGAGTTTTTCCCTCAGCTTGGAGACCCTCGCTGCATTCCCTTCATGCTCGGATCGACACCTCGTCTCGACAGCAAGAGTTTCTTCCACAACAGCTTTTCTCCTATCCACCTCTAGCTTGTGCTTCTGGATAGAGTTGTCTAGGCTTTCAAGCTTTGTAGCGAGCCGCTCAGCCATGAGGTCGAATCGAGCCTGGACGTCAGCATCAAGGCTGTCCTCAGCCCGCTGCAAATATTCGTTAACGGGTTGCTCTAAACCATTAACCACCGCCTCCAGAGCATCAGCTACTCCAAGATTGCCAAGCCCCCTGACAACCTCGATCAAAAGCTGAGAAGTCTTCTTCAGGAGCTCGAAGTCGAGAGTCTTCGCCAACACCATCGGTATCATCGTTTTTAAACCGGTGTAGACAAGGCTGGTATGCTGCTCAGTCAAAGCAACTAGACCCGAATGAACGCCCGGAGTGGCCGCGATGCTAGTAACTCCCTCTCCAGGGACAATTGCAGACGAGGTAGCCACCGCCGCCGCCTCGACGGGTGGCGCGGCCAAAAAAGGTGTGACGGCAACGATCGAAGTCATCGGCGTACTCGAGAAAGGCGAGGTCACGATAACAGGTTCGTCCCCCTCCTGAGACGACAAAACCTCTCCAGGCGAACTGGCCCCCGAAGACACTTCTGCCTCAGAATTAGGCGCCTCCACGTCTCCGCTAGGAGCCAACGGCATGTACGACGCTTCTGCAGACGATGTGGCTAAACCACGCCTTAATGACGCGATACGACCTGTCATACCTGGAGAAGGAGGTGGGCCGACCGACATCCCCAAAAGCTCGGTCAACCCTTCCCCAAGACGCGGTCGAGGTTCGTCAGCCGGGGTCTCGCTAAGCGCACTCGCTGACACAGGAGCAACTTCCCCCACTGCTGACCTCGGGAAAGATTCTCCCATCTGCAGCGGCCACGTGGGCAATCCCGCTCCACTACTTGAAACAGCCGCAGCGACGGCAACCTCCAGCGAAGACTCCCCGGCGCCACCAGCCGGAACTGTAGAAGGTCCCTCTCTAAAAGGCGAGGAGCCTCCAGCCAAAAATTCATCCCTGATGCAGGGAGGTGCCAGCTCACTCACGGGAGCCTCAATACCAGGAATACGGAGAGGACGAGCAACCGTCTCCTTCCTCCTCTTACGAAGGGAAACTTCCTTCAGAGCAGAAGCCCGTCGCTTCCCAGAAGAGACTATCAAAGCCCCCGCCGGCGCAGGCACTGCACACCTCGGCAACGACACCAGAAGCTCATCCAGAGTACCAGACTCCTCGCCCTCGTCAGAAGAAACCGAAGGGACTTCGACTCTTCCCCCAGGCTTGGCAGAAGGCACTCTAAAGCTCCCACGCATGTCAAAATCGCGATGGAAGGTGTTAATCGCCACATAAAACTGGGCGTAAGAGTGAAGGATGCGCAGCTCCGTGGAGATTGTAACGACCGGCACGATAAAAATTGCCCCTGTGCAACCCATGATAAAATATCGCCACCCTCTAGCTCCATCAATGAGTCCGCCCCTGGGCCTGAAGCTGGTGACGGCATTACCCACGTGCAGCTGATCGTACCCGAACTGCCTGGCAAATCGACTAGGCAAGTAGGGCTCGAAGAAGCAATAGTCTTCGCTCCTACACAGCAGATGGGATGGTCTGATACAGACCAACCAATTAAAAGCCTCCGGAGAAAGAACGGTCTTCTCTCCACCTGAATCCTCAAGCCACACCCTGGATTGGTTGTGATGTACCGGAGGGGGAGTACAGAGGATCTTCCAGCCATGGCTGAGGTTCAACACTAACCGACAGTCTAGGACGGTGTTCACATTCCAGGTAGAATCCCTGTAATTCAGCAGGAATATACCCCCTGAGCTGCTACCAGAACCGGGAGACATCACCCGGGGGTTGTGAAGAATTAACCATCCCATCAGATACAGGTATGACAATTCCACCTTGGGAAAACTCTCACGCCGAGCTTCATCGACGAGCAACCCATCGGTCATGGCCCTCAGGCCAGCCTGAATACGGCACACCATGGCAGGAAGCAGGCCCAGTCTTACCCCAAACACCAGATGCACGGCGGGCCACAAGACGTTCTGGTGAATACGATCCGCCGACGCGATACCGGGTACTACCACTCGACGCAGCCATATGGAGAGGAAACCAGCCAGCTGGGCTTCCTTAGACAGAATCCTGCGACAGCGCCTCAAGTAACTGTGGGCCTTGGTACCTTCGGGGTATTTTCCTACCCCCTCAACGAGGATGTGATCGGGAGCCTTGGCGTCTTACATAAGAGCCTCAACAACCTGGGCACTAAGGACGCCCAAGCAGTTCACGGGCTCATTCTTACCCCCCGAGGCTTTCTCCGACTTGGCGGCCCTGGCCCGATGGAAGAAAAGGTAGGACATCCACTTAGTGGTATGGGCCAAATCAGAGGGCTCGTCGTAAAAAGCGGTGCACGCGAAGTACTGACACATCAGCTCCTGATATACTTCCGCCACCCGAGGGTCCAAATCCCCCAACTCCCGGTTGGTGGGGACGTACTCTTCATATGGGGTATCCCCCATCAGCAGTCTCGAGACAACTGCCATTTCATGGAGGGCCAATCCCAACTCTCCCAGTGGAGTGGCGAAGGTCCCGGTGAGCGGAATATACCGCTCCATCAGTGCCAAGAAAAAATTAGCATTGGGAGGCAACCCAACACTCATCGCGCTCACAGCGACGTATAGTCCGATGTCCTCCAGCTCTCTTCGGAAGTGCGACAAGGCCCAATCAACTAGGCATCTCAATCGGGAGTTCGTTGGGGCGATCCACCCGTTGCACCGAGGATTCTCCTTGGGGTATACCCCACCTCGACTCATGAAGTCGTTGCAGAAGGTCGGCAACTGGACAGGCTGGATCACCGAGCTATCTTCACTCGGGACATTACCCGGGCACAGACCCCGGAACAGCGTCACAACGCCGGAGGGGCGACTGACAAACGACCCCTGGTCAGCTCCTTTCAGATGAAAGATCTTCCCAGGCTTCCCGTGAAGATCAGGAGTCAGCTTCCACGACATCTTCCTAGGATGCGTCGCATGGGAGAAAGCCGAGATAGGATAATCCCTCGGCATCGTCGGCAGATACAAGACCAAATTCCCGGCAAGAAAGACCCAAGGCTCCCTCTTAGGCTTCGTTTGGGACTGTTTATCGATCATGTCCCCAAAGAGGAAAGCCGGCTTTATGTACTGCTTCCCGTCTACATGTGTCAAGGGTTCGCCATTGATCATGCTCAACAACATTCGCTCACCCTGGGCCGATATCAGAAACTCCCTGCCCTCAGGATACTGGGGTCCAGAGATGGGAAAGGCCACATGGGACAGATCCTCCAGGTAGTTCGAGTGCAGCATCCCGGCAGCGGAGCCCATCACCTCAGCCAGCGGAGACTCGCCCAAACCAACTGCAAAGGTGCAAGGAAAATAGGTCATTGCAAATCCTGCACAAATGCGGACCAAAAGAAAACGACAGTCTGTGCTTTACGCCAAGATTGCGCAAATTTGGTCTCTATACGCCGGAAGTCTCCTCCGCAAGCGTAAAAATTCAAAATTTACGATATACCCCGATTCTCGTTAGCCAGAGCTTTTACGCTCAGAACTACGAAAATATGGAGTTTTTACGCTGGCACATTAGAAATGTGGGCGTAAAAGATGAAAACGTCTCCGTGCGTCATCTTCCTCAAAAGAGACTATCAGCACAGAAGACGACCTAGCGCGGTCACGTTCAACGTGTGTGAAGGATTTTTCGTCGTTTGTCATCCCAAAAAGCTCTACCTCTAAAGCCGGGTGCACTGCTCGTCGGCGGGATACTCCTCTCAGAAGGAGGTTCACCTTGCCCGACCGAAGATTCTCTCGCCGGTACCGAAGAACGAGAAGAAGAACCTGCGCTCTTTCCCTTAGCGGAGGGAGTTTGTTTCGACGCCATTTCTGAGGGCTCGAAGTGCTCGAAGAAGGAACGAAGGAAAACTCGAACAGTCGAAAGCTCTCTTTCGCAGAAGACAGATAAAAAGCTTTTTCTCTCAAAAGCTTGGGGTATATATACGGTCCGAGTCGACTCCTCGAATACTCGGACGAACCCCTCGACACCCCAACCGGATCTCGCAATTAAGAGTTGGTTATGATTGGATGCTACGTCAGCCCACTACCCTCGAAAAACGGACAGTCAGCGAATTCGAAAGATTTTTTCGTGCAAGACGGTTCAGCGGGTTTTACGCTAAAGGAGCTTTCTACGCTCGACAGCAACAGATCTACGGTTTTACGCTCGCAAGCTGCAAGTCTATGGTTTTACGCCCGGATGCCTTTGTGCTCGGTAGCTTTTATGCTCGAGAGGCCACAAACCTACGACTTTACGCTCAGCAGATACCAAATCAACGATCTCACGCTCGGTGGCGCTAAGTTTACGCTCAGAAGCAACAGATCCGCAAAACCTCACGCTCGAAGAAATTTTCTTTTCAGGAGCTACAGAGCTACAGTTCTGCGCTAAAGGAGCTTTTCTACGCTCGACAGCAACAGATCTACGGCTTCACGTTCAACAGCTACAAGTCTATGGTTTTACGCCCGGATGCCTTTGTGCTCGGTAGCTTTTATGCTCGAGAGGCAACAAACCTACGACTTCACGCTCAGGAACCACAAGTCTACGATTTCATGCTCGATGGTGTTCTTACGCTCACAGGCTACAGATCTACAGTTCTGCGCTAAAGGAGCTTTTCTACGCTCGACAGCAACAGATCTACGGCTTCACGTTCGACAGCTACAAGTCTATGGTTTATGCCCGGATGCCTTTGTGCTCGGTAGCTTTTATGCTCGAGAGGCAACAAACCTACGACTTCACGCTCAGGAACCACAAGTCTACGATTTCACGCTCGATGGTGTTCTTACGCTCACAGGCTACAGATCTACAGTTCTGCGCTAAAGGAGCTTTTCTACGCTCGACAGCAACAGATCTACGGCTTCACATTCGACAGCTACAAGTCTATGGTTTTACGTCCGGATGCCTTTGTGCTCGGTAGCTTTTATGCTCGAGAGGCAACAAACCTACGACTTCACACTCAGGAACCACAAGTCTACGATTTCACGCTCGATGGTGTTCTTACGCTCACAGGCTACAGATCTACAGTTCTGCGCTAAGGGAGCTTTCTACGCTCGACAGCAACAGATCTACTGCTTCACGTTTGACAGCTACAAGTCTACGGTTTATGCCCGGATGCCTTTGTGCTCGGTAGCTTTTATGCTCGAGAGGCAACAAACCTATGACTTCACGCTCAGGAACCACAAGTCTACGATTTCGCGCTCGGTGGCGTTTTTACGCTCAGAGGCTACAGACTGATGATTTCACGCTCCACGACTTTCCGCATATCCGAACAGTCCCCAAGGCGGTCAATTGCAAAGAGTTCACACAGAAGATACTCGTTCTTGACCCAGAGCATCCCAAGTACCCGAAGCATACAGAGTTCAAACATGGAGAGATTACTCTTCTCGGGTCCAAAATTGGAGGTTCATCCAGACTCCAGTCTGAATATCCCGTCTATCAAGGTGGCAACTCAATTTGACAGCCAAAAACCTCGACCCTGTTCCAAGGGAGTTTCGAGAGATCATTCTTGAAGACGAAGTCTGAACGAAATCATGCTCATCAGAGAAGCAACAGTTCAGAATTCTACGCCGTCCCTCAGTCCTAGCAACAGGACAGTTCTAAACGTTCAAGGACGCTCAGCGGCGTTCTATGGACTATTCGCTATGCGTAAAGGACAGGGCCTAGTACTCTTCCTATCAGAGTCGGCATAAAGATTCAGACGTGTCGAAGCTGCACATATCCAGACTTCACAGCAACGTATGGCAAGACGATCATATGCAGAGAAGAAAGACGACTTTATTCAAAATCACAAATTACATATGAGGGAAATCCTGTCTACAGGGGTTTTTTCTTCATTTTCCGTGATTACATATGAGGGAAATCCCTTCTACAAAGGGCTTCCCCATCTTCGTCGGAAGATCACCCAGAAGCTGTCCTGACAGATTCTCGCGCCGGTGCCGGTCTTCCTCTTCCTCTATGGCTGTTCATGACCACCACAGTCATGAACAAGAAGATCCTCCATTCGCCATGGCCGATCCAGTTGGGGTTTCTTCAAACCCAACCCAATCAGGACGACAGATTACGGTTTGTCCGATCTCGTCCGCAGGGGTCTCAGGAAGAAATAAACAGTCTACGAGCTGTGTGGTCTAATACGACCCTTCCTCTCTCCTGGTGCAACGCCATACAAAGTTGCTGATTATCCCGAGCAAGGGAGGCTAAGATATCCTTCCATGATCCATCGTTGTAGTGGACACTTGCTCGAAGATGCCGTCTCTTTCGGCTCCCTACTTGCTGGAAGAACATGATCTCCTTCTTCCTCAGATCGACCCGACGAGCTCCGGCGATCATCTCTGCATGACAATGGGAATGTGGTGAAAACAGGTTCACCCCCCCAGCCTTTTATAAGCGAAAGAGATCACAGCGGTCCCCAATAAATCCGCCATAAAGTCAGTACCGACCGTTTCAACGCTCCATTCAGAAACGTTTCGAGTTACGAGGGGCCGTTCATGCTTCTTTCAAAGCGTTTCAAATTCCGAGGAATTTAAAAGCTTTGAAGGGGGTCTTGTAGAAGCATAAAAAATACGCTGGAACGATCTGCGCAGCATCTTGATACAGAGCAGCGTAAACAAAGGCCTTCGGAGCCACCCAACGTAAAACAGGGTTCTTCATCGCCTCCATGGCGTAAAATCCCAACCGCTCTCAAAGCAGCGTTAAAGCGTACGAGGAACGCTTCGTCTTCCCCGAAATGAGCCTGTCAAGTCACGCGGTGAACCTGACCTCTGACTCCTGACAAAAAGTGCTGCACGGCTACCCAGACGACGGCTGGAAACGATGGCAGACCCCTCGGGACGTGCCCCACGATATGATGGCGGATCTCTGCATTTAATGCAGAGAATTTGGTTAAAATATCACCAAACCGTCGTTTACCAAAGTCCCTCCAACGTAAACCGCTCTTTCGCGTACAAGGGAATACGCTGCCTTGTTTTACACAGGAAAACATGAACTATTTTACGCTCCGCAGAGGACAAACTGCTGCCACGTCAAAAGCTGCACTTCGTACGGGGCTCGAGGCACGTCTCTACGTCTAATTACACAGAGCAGTGACAGTTTTCCCTCAAGGCACGTCTCTGCGACGGATGCACAGAAGGGCTGCAGACCTCCAAAATACGTCTCCGTATTTAATGCACAAGATAATGACAAATCTCTGTGGAAGATTTGATTACATCTTCGAAAGCCGTAATTCTGGCTAAGACGTCCACATCAGCACTTCGGCACAGTACGCAGTGGCTTCTACGCCCGCTCAGGATCAGTGCTCCCTCGGCTTCCAACGCCCTCTCGGTCTCTACGACTATTCGGCTCCTATGCCTGTCCGGCTTCTATGCCCATTCGGCTTCTATGCCTGCTCGGCTTCTATGCCTGTCCGGCTTCTATGCCCATTTGGCTTCTATGCCTGTTCGGCTTCTATGCCTATTTTGGCTTCTATGCCAAGGTGACAGTCACTTGGCTTTTACGCCAACCTCTGCTACACAAGGGATACCTACCTCCGTGGCTTCTACGCCGTGATCTTCGTAGCAGATACACGCGTTTTGTCCCCTTAGTTGGACACGCGTCACATGCTCACTCAAAAGGTCATTTACACGCAGGCATTGGTTATTTTAAACCGTTGTGTAAAAGGGTGCTGTACTGTCCACTCCTCGGTTGTTACACCGACGGAGTGGTCACTGTCACCAAAACTCTATAAATAGAGACCCCTATCAATGGGGACAAAAGGTCAAAAAACTAAAAACTCGAAGATCGAACAAGGTCATCGAACCAGAGATCAAGGAGGAGAGATAGAGAGAGAGAGAGAAGAATCCAGAGCTCGGGCAAGGAACAAGGAGCGACGACCTTCAGCATCGCGCATCCATCCTCCTCTGCAACCTCCGAAGCTGCATCCTGTCTTCCACGGCACTTCTTCAACATCGTGTAGTCCAAGGGCTAAAGTGATCGACCGCAGATCAGACACCTATAGCAATTTATATCCAGATTAAATAAATTGTACTCCCACATCCTCGTATAGGATTACATTGTACAAGTTTGTTTGTAAACCAAAGGGCGCGGGTCTCTTATAAACCCCGTCATTGAAATACACTTTCATTCTTTCGTTTAATACCACAAACAGTGTGCTACCATAATTATCATCCTAATAATAGAGGTTCTTATATTCTAGCAGGAGGCTATACTCAAAGAACTATTAGGGAAGTACAGGAATCAAGCAGGATGCAATTATTCAGACATAATGGATTGGAAGGAGAGCGAATCATAATCAATTATGGATAAGATCCTATACTCTATTCCTAGGTGCAGGCTTGTCCGGTACAGTAACGTAACCGAGACAATATGCTCTCGACCTGCATGGGCCACCACAAAAATATGTCACGCCCCAGTCCCAAAATACGTAGCACTAGGACACGTAAGCATGCCAGCCGCATGGATATGGCAACTCCAATATATGGAAACCAAATCCACACGTACGCTGTAATATGAATATCAAATCCACAAGTCGTATAAAATGTATCACAAGTCACAGGGTACAATCTAAATCTCATCCACGAAAATCAGATATAAATGAATAACCAGGATCTATATAACTAGATCTCAACATAAGTATCTAAGGATGATAGTTGGATGAAAACAAATCCACTACCAACTCGAATGGAAAAGTACAACACAACGAATACAATATAGGAATACCAGCTAACAATCATGGGGCTCGGAGAGAAGTGTCACGCCCCAGTCCCAAAAGTACATAGGACTAGGAACACGTAAGCATGCCAGCCGCATGGATATGGCAACTCCAATATATGGAAACCAAAATCCACACGTACGCTGTAATATGAATATCAATCCACAAGTGGTATAAAATGTATCACAAGTCACAGGGTATAATCTAAATCTCATTCGCGAAAATCAGATATAAATAATAACCTGCATCTATATAACTAGATCTCAACATAAATATCTAAGGATGATAGTTGGATGGAAATAAATCCACTACCAACTCGAATGGAAAAGTACAACACAACAAATACAATATAGGAATACCAGCTAACGACCATGGCCTCGAAGAGAAGACATCCTCGCAACACAAGTAATCATCCAAATCTGCGCTCCTGCAATTACTCAAGAACAGATACACCTGGCAGAGGACCAGGTCCTCAGAGGGACGTAACAAGATACAGAAAATACGAGCCAATTTGAATACAGTAAACATGCATATTATTTAAAAATAGATAAGTACGCTGTACAAGACCATCTATATGAATGCAAATGAGGACAATTTTTCGACGTATGGGCAAGGGTAGGCTACTCGATCTACCTCACAACTCACACACACGTCAATGGACATCAGAAATCGACATACCGCGGGGGTAGCGACCAGCGAGACTCCAGAAATCGACATACCGCGGGGGTAGCGACCGGCGCGACACACGCCCGTAGTGCGAGCTATATACTACGGTTTACCAGAGTGGTTAAAAGCCCATACGCCTAATGATTGTCCTCTATGATACTAAGTGTCATGTGTGTGTCAACATATCTAATATATAGTAATGACTGAAAGGAACTACACATGCAATAAATAAACAGGAATATAATAAATATACAGAAATATACTAAGCATGCAAAATACTGTAAACAATTTGGCAAGGTATCTTGCCTGGGGTCCTGCTGCTGGTATGAATCAGAGTCCAAGTCACAGTCCAAATAGCCTATGTATTACAAATTTATCACGTCAAAAGATAATTTATTTTAATTTATTTAATTCTGGAATAATTACTCTAAAATCCTATTTTAATCTTATTATTCGGATTTTTATGTTAATTCCTAAATTTTGTCCAAAGAAACTGAATTTTATCAACTCGAGACTCATGGCACACAAATCGAGGCAATCTGTTGACCGAAAAGTCAACTGACACAAACTCAACTTTCATGCATGATTTCCTGTAGATTTCAGCGTCAAAAATATGTTGGAATTTACGGCTCGTCCGAATTCAAATTCGTTTGGGAATTATGGCACATACAAATTTTGTATTGTGCACCGATGGTTAAATTCTAACCTAGAAGTTCTACAGAATTAACAGTATATAAATACTTTGAAATAAATTCTGGGAAAAACATATGTCAATGATCTCGACATTAGCTTTCTGAAACTTTAAACGGTTCATGATTCTGATTCCTGGTTCTCCCGGAATCACAAAAATATTGAAACACGTCTATTTTCGGACATGCTGTGCTCTACGAATTTTCCAGAATTTAATACTCATAATTTCATAAAATAAATTATATAATCAGAAAGAGATGTACCTGCGGCTGAATGAATATTTATAGGCTGACACATGTCAGAATCTGATTGGATGGTTTTTGTTATATTATTTGTTTTTGATTTGCCTTTATCAAAACATTATTTAAGTCATTTTAAATCTAAATAACTCCAAATAAATATTAAAAATAATCATAAAAATCTGGAAAAATTACATAAAATATATTTTTAACCTATAAACCCTAGAAAAATATTTGGGACAATTTTATATTCATAAGTTTACTACTATAATTAAGAGAAACTCTAAACATTAGTTTATCCATTTAACTAAAAATAAATACTAACATTATTCCAAAATTTCTGAAATAATTCCAGAAAATATATAATAATATTATAAACCCTAGAAAACAACGTGGGTCCATTCTATATTCCTGGAATTGCACAATAAATTCTATAAGTCCTAAAAATTAGTTATTAGTCTAAATAACTCCCAATAAATACTAAAAGTATTCAGAAAATTCCCAGAAAATTCTAGAAAATATATTTGACTATTTAGAACCTAAAATAAAATTTTGGAATATTTTTAATTAATTTTGAATATAAAATAAATTCTTCAAAGTCCTAGAAAATTAGTGTTACTAGTTTTTAATTAACTAAAAATTATGGAAAAATTTCAATAATCTAAAATAGCCTAAAAATAATTCTAAATAAATATTTATATAAGTAAATATACTAAAAAATTTATTTTCTAATTAAATAAGAGAATACTCTAAATAAATTCAACATCTATAATAAATATAATAATATAAAATATACACAAAATACCTATTTTGGGTGAGGGAGTTTACAATCTACCCAACTTAAAACAATTTCGTCCTCGAAATTAGAATAAGGCATAATTTGTTATATCCTTCACATTCATACATAAGGTACGTCAATCGCAATCTCTTCCAAAAATTTGAATAACAAAATCTATTTAAATCTATCGCGATCACTTCAAAATTAAGATAATCATTGTTCAAATCAAAATTCAACCTATTGTAATCTTTTCTCACTTTTCCAAATCATCAATATCCAAATTTAAATTGAATCCATATAATATCTTCAAGATTTAAATAACCCATATCAAATTTTACCTCACGATCTCCAACTATCATAATCTCCTCTAGAAGTAATTCGAGTCCAATATTATTCCTATTTTCACTTATAAATTTTTTTTTGGTATTCTTCAACTTTTTAAATTCCATTCACATCCTCAATATTTCAAATAGGTAGTTCAACCATCAAATTTTAATTCTTAATTTAAATCATCAAATTGAAAAATTATTTAAATGCAGTCCACCAATGTTCAAGTCTGAAATTATATATTTATCCTTCAAATTCAAATTGATGATTTTACCTTCAATACTCAAAAATTTAAATTATGTACTTAAGGTATAAATATTGGGTCCTCAATATCAAGATTTTAAAATTTATTAATCCTCATCATCTTAGTCATTCTTCTAAAATTCTCAAAATTAAAATGGCTTGAACCTCTCCCAATCTAATCTTATTCGATCACAATCTAAAAGAAATTCCTCTCGAGTTGCCAATGCACTGCTACCCAACTTAGAATTTATCCATCTATCACAGAAGGCTATATACTTTAAGAAAAATATTCTTTAATTTATTTACTCATGTCATTCAATCCTCAAAACTTCAACGCCGATTATATCATATGTGATATGTCCTTAATTATGAAAGAATAATCCTCAAGTATGTGATCGGCCTATGGGGTATATCTAGTACTCTCTGTGTATCAAACTTATACCAAGCACGAGGTTTCGTCTTTCCGAAATAAGGGAAGACGGAGATCAATAATAAAGAGTTCAAGGGCGAGGTAATAGAATAGAAGTATCGGGATCAAGGCGTTTAAAGAATTCAAATGGGAATTGTTAAAGTAGTTGTGGATTGAAATCATATTTTGGTAATTCCTATTCACATGCTCGTATTAGTACAGTTATGTAGCCGATACGATATGCTCAGACATGACTAGGGCCAGTATATTCGTCTACCAATCACTACATATCTCAATCCACGTAAAGTAGTATTACGAAGGGCGAATCAAGCGCACTAAGGTTAGCTAGACCTTAATACACTGATTCTGAAATGTATTAGTAGGCGTCCCCAATAATACATATCTCATGATCAAGCTCGATAAAAGAGTAAGCTTGCAAAACTAGGCTATAATAGCAGCATAAGTCAAGGTAGTGCAGCAAATATAAGTACGCTAGATGATGATGAAAGGAGGTACAAATCAATTCAAGTTCACAAAAACAAAACAAAAAAAACAGAATAAGCAATAATAATAAAAACTCTACAAATCTCTATAGTTATCATACAACCTCCTTGTCTGTGTCGCTAGTCGACCAAATGGGGGCAAGGACCTCTAAATTCTATTGCCTGAATAAACACTGTCTCCTAAGCTAGCATACAATTAATGTTGTTCAATCACACTTCATTAATAGGTCAAAAGACTATGTGATACTAGGTGTCAAATATTATGGTGAAACTTCTAACTAACTCTAGTAGTATCTATACTACTCTTAAGTCTTCATAATACATCAAGGGATAATGGTAAACCAATCTATAGATAAGGAATTCTAGGTTCACTAGATATTCTAAACTTAGTGGTGTGTCTATATCCTCGTTGTAATCTTAATAGGTATGCTACTCTAATTATCATCCTAATAACAGGGGTTCCTATATTCTCAGCAGAAGTCTATACTCAAGAAACTATTAGGGAAGTACAGGAATCAAGCAAGATATAATTGTTCAAATAGAACAGATAGGAGGAAGATGAATCATAGTCAATTGTGGATGAGATCCTATACTCTAGTCCTAGGTGCAGGCTTGTTCGGTACAATAACGTAACCGAGACAATATGCTCTCGACCTGCATGGGCCACCACAAAAAATATGTCACGCCCCAGTCCCAAAAGTACATAGGACTAGGAACACGTAAGCATGCCAGCCTCATGGATATGGCAACTCCAATATATGGAAACCAAAATCCACACGTACGCTGTAATATGAATATCAATCCACAAGTGGTATAAAATGTATCACAAGTCACAGGGTATAATCTAAATCTCATCCGCAAAAATCAGATATAAATAATAACCAGCATCTATATAACTAGATCTCAACATAAATATCTAAGGATGATAGTTGGATGGAAACAAATCCACTACCAACTCGAATGGAAAAGTACAACACAACAAATACAATATAGGAATACCAGCTAACGACCATGGCCTCGAAGAGAAGACATCCTCGCAACACAAGTAATCATCCAAATCTGCGCTCCTGCAATTACTCAAGAACAGATACACCTGGCAGAGGACCAGGTCCTCAGAGGGACGTAACAAGATACAGAAAATACGAGCCAATTTGAATACAGTAAACATGCATATTATTTAAAAATAAATAAGTACGCTGTACAAGACCATCTATATGAATGCAAATGAGGACAACTTTTTGACGTATGGGCAAGGGTAGGCTACTCGATCTACCTCACAACTCACACACACGTCAATGGACATCAGAAATCGACATACCTCGGGGGTAGCGACCAGCGAGACTCCAGAAATCGACATACCGCGGGGGTAGCGACCGGCGCGACACACGCCCGTAGTGCGAGCTATATACTACGGTTTACCAGAGTGGTTAAAAGTCCATACGCCTAATGATTGTCCTCTATGATACTAAGTGCCATGTGTGTGTCAACATATCTAATATATAGTAATGACTGAAAGGAACTATACATGCAATAAATAAACAGGAATGTAATAAATATACAAAAATATACTAAGCATGCAAAATATTGTAAATAATTTGGCAAGGTATCTTGCCTGGGGTCCTGCTGCTGGTATGAATCAGAGTCCAAGTCACAGTCCAAATAGCCTATGTATTACAAATTTATCACGTCAAAAGATAATTTATTTTAATTTATTTAATTCTGGAATAATTACTCTAAAATCCTATTTTAATCTTATTATTCTGATTTTTATGTTAATTCCTAAATTTTGTCCAAAGAAACTGAATTTTATCAACTCGAGACTCATGGCACGCAAATCGAGGCGATCTGTTGACCGAAAAGTCAACTGACACAAACTCAACTTTTATGCATGATTTCTTGTAGATTTCAGCATCAAAAATATGTTGGAATTTACGGCTCGTCCGAATTCAAATTCGTTTGGGAATTATGGCACATACAAATTTTGTATTGTGCACCGATAGTTAAATTCAAACCTAGAAGTTCTACAGAATTAACAGTATAAAATACTTCAAATTAAATTCTGGGAAAAACATATATCAATGATCTCGACATTAGCTTTTCGAAACTTTAAACGGTTCATGATTCTGATTCCTGGTTCTCCCGAAATCGCAAAAATATTGAAACACGTCTATTTTCGGACATGCTGTGCTCTACGAATTTTCCAGAATTTAATACTCATAATTTTGTAAAATAAATTATATAATCAGAAAGCTAACCTCAATATCTTTCTAACACAAGAAACTATGCCTCGTTTGGAGTCCGGAGCTATGCGCAATGGCTTGTGGAAGATGAAGGAACCCTAGATGGCAATTCTCCAAAATCTCTCTCTCTAAAATAATGGGATAATTAGGGTTATAATAATATATATATATATATATATAGGGATGTACCTGCGGCTGAATGGATATTTATAGGCTGACACGTGTCAGAATCTGATTGGATAGTTTTTGTTATATTATTTGTTTTTTATTTGCCTTTATCAAAACATTATTTAAGTCATTTTAAATCTAAATAACTCCAAATAAATATTAAAAATAATCATAAAAATATGGAAAAATTACATAAAATATATTTTGAACCTATAAACCCTAGAAAAATATTTGGGACAATTTTATATTCATAAGTTTACTACTATAATTAGGAGAAGCTCTAAACATTAGTTTATCCATTTAACTAAAAATAAATACTAACATTATTCCAAAATTTCTGAAATAATTCCAAAAAATATATAATAATATTATAAACCCTAGAAAACAACGTGGGTCCATTCTATATTCCTGGGATTGTACAATAAATTCTACAAGTCCTAAAAATTAGTTATTAGTCTAAATAACTCCCAATAAATACTAAAAGTATTCAGAAAATTCCCAGAAAATTCTAGAAAATATATTTGACTATTTAGAACCTAAAATAAAATTTTGGAATATTTTTAATTAATTTTGAATATAAAATAAATTCTTCAAAGTCCTAGAAAATTAGTGTTACTAGTTTTTAATTAACTAAAAATTATGGAAAAATTTTAATAATCTAAAATAGCCTAAAAATAATTCTAAATAAATATTTATATAAGTAAATATACTAAAAAATTTATTTTCTAATTAAATAAGAGAATAATCTAAATAAATTCAACATCTATAATAAATATAATAATATAAAATATACACAAACTACCTATTTTGGGTGAGGGAGTTTACAAGAAGACATCCTCGAAATATATGTAACCATCCAAATCTACGCTCCTGCAAATACTCAAGAACAAATACACCTGGAAAGGGACCAGGTCCTCAGAGGGACGTAACAAGATACATAGAAGCAAGCCAATTTGAATACAGTAAACATGCATAATATTTGAAAATAAATAAGTACGTTATACAAGACAATCTATATGAATGCAAATGAGGACAACTTTTCAACGTATGGGCAAGGGTAGGCTACTCGATCTAATCCTCACAACTCATGCGCTCGTCAGTGGACATCATCAGCCGACATACCTCTGGGGTAGCGACCCTCGGACTCCATCAATCGACATACCTCTGGGGTAGCGACCATCAGACACGACCACCATAGTGCGTGCTAGTTACTACAGTTTACCAGAGTGGTTAAAAGCCCATACGCCTAATGATTGTCCTCTATGATACTAAGTGTCAAGTGTGTGTCAACATATCTAATATATAGTAATGACTGAAAGAAACTACACATGCAATAAATAAATAGAACTGAGATAAATATACAGAAATATACTAAGCATGCAAAATACTGTAAACAATTTGGTAAGGCATCTTGCCTGGCAAGAAAGCTGTAAAGTGCAACGTCCCGAAGTCCAACACACAGGATCAGAAGCTATGGCCGCAGAACAAATGTCTCTGGATGCTGAAATAAATATCACCAACGTTCCCAGAATAAGCAAAATAGCTAAAAAAGTACTTCCCTTTCGTCCAATTTGGACACAGGGGCAAAATGGTAATTTCGGATAAAAGTGGGGTCCACGTGTGGCCCACTTTGTACCGAAAAATGTGTCAGGGTCAAAGGTCTCCAAATTCGTCAAACTTAGTGTCAACAAGTCCAGAACGATGATACGAACCCAACGGAACTTCCAGAATTGGATTCCGATGAGCCGATCACAAAATTGCCCGTCAAATGGAGCCGCGGGGCCCACGATACGCGATTTTGCCAACGTTCTCAGAATCGAACCAAACTTGGGTCACGGGACCAGCGTATTGCTACCAGTCCGATGGCATAAGTTTTGTTTCGATCCGACGTGTGTACACAAAGTTACGACGTGTTCCAGAACCGGCGGATACGGGACATTGTCGGCGGATACGCGTTGATTTCGGTGTGCACGTACATCCAAAACAACTTCTGCGAAATCTCGCATGTCCGTATCAACTGCGCACATCTTTCGGTGAAGACCGCGTGCGACCAAGTCGTCCCGTTTGGCAGGGCGTACTCAGTTCCGGGGAAAATGGGGTGTTGAATTTCCTGTTTTTGGATCGCGGTTTACGATCGCCACTGGATGCGATGCACCGAGCGGGTTGCACGGGCATCGAGAGGGTCACACAGTCTACGCATCATAACTGACAGAACGGAAAATGGAACAATGAGGAGAGAGAATGGGTTACCTGAACAGGGCTCCGTAGAACGAGGATTTCTCGTGTCCGGGTCGCTGTGCTGTGTCCTGAGTCACAGTGTCCGGTCTGAGAGCTGTTGTGTCCTGGTCACCGTATCCGGGGCTAGGGCAGCGGGTCGTGGCCGAGTTGGGAGAGGGCGGCCCGCCTAGGGTGTCGCTGAGGGTGGTGAGGGGAGTGGTGGCTAGGGCACGGGACTCGGGATATCCAGGTGAGGAGTAGATGGTTGTGCAGGGAGAGTTCCGGCCATGGGTGTCCGACGAGGAAGACTTGGGAGGAAGAAGGAGGATGAACAGTGCTGATGGGGGTGATGGTTCGTCGACATGGTGGCGTCGGGTCGTGCTCCGGGACAGAGGAGCGGAGGAGGAGTGGAGGTGTTCGTGGTGGTTCGACTAGGGTGTCGGCCGCTGGCTCAGGCGGAGGAGAATGACTGGAGGGAGAGGAGGAGATCTGGCCGGGTCAGTGTTAATGGAGGGAGACGTTGATGGTGGAGGTTCAGCCGCTCCCGGGGTCGGGGTGACCGGAGCTCCGGCTGTGGTGTAGTCTGGAACTCGGGGACGACACCGGAGTCGCTCGGGGTCGAGATGACGGGGAGGCACGGCGGGAAATCGGCCGTGGTGGAGATGGGGGAGAACGGAGGGAGGAGGAAGTCGTGGCTGGCCGGAGGGTTGTGGGTCGAGGAAGGAGATGGAGGCTGGGCGGAGGAGCAGTGGGTCAATGGCGATGCGGGGAGAGGGATGGCTAGGGTTCAGGCGAGGCGGGGCGCAGAATTCGAGACCTAAATAGGCGGCCAAAATAGTAATCCGGCTAGGTTTAGGATTAGGGTTTCGGTTTGGGTAACGGGTCCGGGTCGGGTTCATTTCGGATCCGACCCGACCCGTTAAGAGTGGGTTTGGTCCGATTCAGTTTAACATCGGTTTAGGTCGGTTTGGTTTGGTTTATTTAAGAATAAACCGGGTTCAAATGCAGGGTTTATTTAGGGTTAATTACGACTTAGTTTTTAGGGCTTTAAAAATGCTTTCGGGGTCCAATAAATTTCCGGAAAATTATCTTATGTCTAGTTTTCCATTTTACACCCAAAAATATTATTTTCATAATATTTTAATATTAATTAACATCATTTAAATTCAAAATACCTTAGTTTAAATCACCAAAAATTACAGAAAATTGTGAAAAATCCAAATTAAAAATTCCTGAAAAATCAGGGGGTTTACAGGTTACACAGCCTACGCGTCAAAACTGACGGAATGGAAAACGGAGCAACGAGGAGAGAGAACGGGTTACCTGAATAGGGCTCCGTGGAACGAGATTTCTTCGTGTCCAGGAGGCGACACGAAACAAACTGTGTCCGGATTACTGTACTGTGTCCGGGTTCAGAGTGTTGTTGTGTCCGGTTAGAGTGCTGCTGTGGGAGACTCGCCGAAGGAGCTCGCCGTTGCTGCTCAGGCGGAGGCGACCGGGGATGGCTCAGGCGAGGCTGGCCGGGGTCGGAGTAGCTAGGGCTCGAGGCAGAGCGGGGCTGGGAGGTCGAGTCAGGGCGGCCGATGCTAGGGCAGGGGAGACGGGTGGTGGAGTTGGCCGGGGGTGATCGGAGCGGGGGAGTTAGGGTTCAGGGCGGCATGATCGAGGGCTGTGGGGGTTCTGGTCGAGGCGGAGGAAGACGAGGGAGGAGGAGGTGGAGAGGGGTCTGCTCGACGGGGACGACGGGAGGGGGTCGTGGCTGAGCCGGACGGAGGAGACGGCGAGGGGCTCGGGGAGATTCTACGGGGATGGAGGGTGATGGTGGTGGAGCGGGGAGAGGGTCGAGGTCGGGGACGATGACTAAGGGGGTTAGGGCTTAGGCGGCCGGGCAGAGGCGGGGGAGGAAGAGGGTAAGGTTAGGGTTCAGGCGGTGGTCAACGGGGGGATCGTCGGGGACGATGACGGATCGAGGGAAGGAGAAGATCGAGAGGGAAAGCGGTGGCAGGAGGCTAGGGTTTCGTCGACGGTGGAGCAGGAAGGCGGAGCTAGGGTTCAGGTGCGGAGGAGAGAGGAGAGAAGGCGGGAAGCGGCCGGGGTTTTATAGGCCGGGGGAGGGAGGCGGATGGCCGGAGGTTGCGGGAGGCGGAGCGAGGGGTCGGGGCAGTGGAGCGGCGGCCGTTGCAGGAAGCGGAAGCGGTGGCGGCGGCGTAACGGCCGGCGGCGGGGGAGCTGAAGCGATCGGGTCGGGGGAGAAGGGGAAGAGGGTGCACTGTAGCACGGGTCGGGTCGGGTCAGTGGGTCGGGCGGCGGATCCGGCCCTATCCGCTAAGGCTAGGGTGCGGGTCGGGTTGTTGGGTTTCGGGTCGACAGGTTAGACCCGGATCCGACCCGCAGGGTTGGGTTCGGTTCAGTTGAACCGGGTCCGATTCGGGTTGGTTTGGTTTATTTGAAATAAACTGGGTTTTATTCAGGGTTTAATTGGTTTAATTTAAAACTTGGTTTTTAGGTCTTAAAAATATTTTCGGGGTCCAATAAATTCCCGAAAAATTATCCTATGTCTAGTTTTTTATTTTACACTAGAAAATATTATTTTCATAATATTTTAATACTAATTAACCACATTTAAAAATCATTAAATTATAAATATCTTAGTTTTAATTAGTTAAAAATACCAGAAAAATTCTAGAAAATTGTAAAAAATTACTTTTAAAAATTTTGAAAAAATCAGGGGATTTACAAACGGCTCCTCAACCTCTGAACCCGGAGAATGTATTACCTCCTGTTGGAGTTACAATACAACCGGTCTCTCACCTCTCTACGGTCACTTTCCCAACTGAAGATCCAATACAAGAAGTTCGGGAATTAAAGGCCCAATTTGATGCCCTGAAGCATAAGGATCAGCTCAAGAAGTTGGGAATCAACTAGCCATACCCAGCTATCTGGGACGAGATCCCTTTCCCACCAAAATACAAACCACAGGCAATGGTTTTGTTTGAGGGAAAGACGTCACCAAGCCAGTACATGAACTACTTCAGCATGATGACGGTGTTGTTGCAAGGGAATGACGCCCTTCTCATTCGGGTATTCAAGGGCTGTCTGTCTGGGGTAGCCTACCAATGGCACCGTAGTCTTGCGGACAACTGTATTACTTCTTTTGAAGATTTCAATACCCTGTTCTTCGCTCGATTCTACGAAGGAGGGATGGACATGTCTATGTCTTCGCTCATCGAAGTGAAGCAGAAGGAGAAAGAAAACGTTCATACTTTTATTGAACGTTTTCGTCAAGCTACTTTGCAGATGCCTCCTGGAGTTCCGGATTCAGCTTTGGTGGATATTTGCTGGAAGAACCTTCTCCCACTGATCTCAGTGTTCACAGGACCATATCAGTTCCATGATTGGCCCTCGTTTATCATATCGACGGTAGCCGCTGAAGATAATAGTCGGAAGGCTCGGGACAACGGAATCATGATCTCTACCTCTGATAAAGGGAAGTGTTCATCCTCCAATAACGACCATACTCATAGTTCCAAGGGAAAGAAAGCTCTGGCAATCAATACATCCAGGCAACATACTCCAGTAACTACGCAGGCAAATCCTGGGACTTCCAGGCCTAAAGAAGAATATTCTTTTGATGACGACGACATTCTGAGCATATTCGATTGTCTAGTCAAGAGTGGCAAGCTTACTCTTCCCGAGGTAAAGCGCCCAAATGAAGTCGGCAGTACCAATAACCCTAAGTACTGCATTTTCCATAGGTACATACATCACCCCACAAAGACATGTTATGTGCTGAAAAG
>JAYESA010000002.1:165056492-165088992 GCA_036927795.1 Iris macrosiphon
ACAATTCTATTTAATAAATCCCTTTTATTATAATTTATTCTAAATTCGACCTAAAATCAGGTTATTGGCAAATTCAAATTGATGAAAAGGATCGGTATAAAACTGCTTTTACTGTTCCTTTTGGTCACTACGAATGGAATGTAATGCCATTTGGTCTGAAGAATGCTCCTTCAGAATTTCAAAATATCATGAATGAAATATTCATTCAACATTCAAATTTTATATTATCTTACATTGATGATATACTCATCTTCTCTAATTCTATTGAAGAACATTTTAAACATCTTAGTATGTTTAAGCATTTAGCCATTAAGAATGGTTAATTATTTGATCAATTTCTGTATCCACAATAGGTTATGGTAATACAGCTTGACTCAAAATCCATTCTTTGGAAAAGTTAATTTTATCCCATCTAATTATTCTATTTGTAGCTACATTTGACGTCAACAAATTAGTTTCAATCAAAGTAGTTTTTTCAGGCTTAGTGATATGCTTAGCCTTTGGGGCAATGGTATTCATTACCTTATAATGAACTCTATAGATTATTGCTATAGTTTCAGATCCAGGAAGAAAATTATATCCATTTGTTTTAAGATTGAGAGTAACAGCATCATATAGATGATGATCTGTTAAAGACAAAGTTAAATTGGGATAGACATTAAAATAAACTGGACCATGGCAAAGACTAGTTTGCATAACTCCCATTAAGGATTGACTCCAGTCTAAACATCTAGCATCTCTAAGAAATGTCATAATTGAAGCATTTAACCCTGGTAGAGTTAAAGGTTTAAACGCTATTTGAATTAGTCCAATATGAACATAATTATAACCTTCTCTTATATGCCCAATATCTTCTTCACTTATTAATTTAAGCGAATGTTCTGTGTTATTAACAGAAACAGTTCTTTCCATTGTTTTAATGGAAATGGATGATTTAAAGTCAAAAGTACCTATTTGGTAAATTTTTTTTGGCTTAACGTTTGGAATTGTCCATTTATTAAGTTCCTCCATTTCAGAGGGATACTCAACATTTTGAGCATTCTTCAAAGATTTACCCTTAGTAAGGGCTCTCTTATTTGTTCTATATATATATATATATTAGCCTATACATATAGCTAGATATATATCTATATTCATAAATAGTTAGCTAGGGGGGTAGTTAGTGAGGGTTTAGAGAGGTATCTCAATACCTTGAGATATCAAGGTATCTCAATACCTTGAGATATCCAAGGTATTGAGTTTCGAGCGGGGTTTTTGAGCAATTGCCTAGGAATAGGTTTAGAGTTATTTTTATATGTATATGTGTATATATTTACGCGTGCTAGCATAGGTTTTAGCGGGTATAGACGAGGTGCGTAGCCTAGGTCGAGGTATCGGATACCGAGGTTATCTCGGTATCTCGAGGAGACGAGTTTGAGGGTTTACTAGCTTAATGAGCTAGTTTTGACCTAGAATTTTAGGGGCACCCTAGTTTGACCTAGCTTTGACCATAATTGTCCCCGTTGACTGTAAAAATCAATGTTTGACCTAGTTTTGACCTATAGTTGACTTTTTGGATATTGGGTTGACTTTTTGACCCAAATTTTACCGGTTTGACCCGTTCGACCTAGAAATACCCTAGAACCCTATTTTTAGTTATTTTATATCAGTTTAAATCTATAGAACCCCGTTTAATCTTGCTTTTCGTAATAGGTTCTTGCGACGCCAGTCCGAATCTCGATCCTCATCAGTTGCTCAGGACGTCAGGCGAGTACCTACCTCTGATTGTTTCCATTTCATGATAGTGTTTATATCACATGTTCTAGAACTGTAATACTTGATTCTGACACATTATTTCATGAGCTGGTACTAGTGGATCCCGTCATGAGATGCTATCCCCCTTACCGTGTTCAGCGGGTACTCTATCACGTGTATTTTATCATGTGCTTCGGGTATTGATTCTCATGTGCTATCATGTGCTTCTTGTGCTCTCGCCTTCATGTGCGCGAGCTATTTATCATGTACGTAGCGTGTCGTGGTTGGATCCAAGAGTATTTAGTGGGGGAGGGGAGTAGGAGTTGGTTATGTGATCAAAGCCAAACAGTATTCATGTGTATGTCGGTTATGCAACTCACGCATAACGGAGTTATCGTAGTGTATTTCATGTAAAACCTAAGCCGATTACATAACGAACTTGTGCTTAAGGCACTTAGCTAGTATTCCTGTTTTCTCACATGCAGTTACTTCTCCACTACTTGTATTGTTCTCCAGTTTTATATTGCATATACTTTATCTGCTCTACCATATATTTATTTTCCTGTGCATATTGTATACTTTTCTATTGCTAGTCATATACACCTTACCATGTATTTGGAGTTGCTTTCAGAGTTATGTACTTCGCTCCAGTCCTGACTGGGCATATTTTTTCCAGAGGATCCTGAGGATTTCTGCCCGATATTCTACGGGCCGGGCGTCGAGGAGTGTTGCGACCCCGAGATCGAGGAGGAGCCCGTCGAGGAGACGCCTTTAGCGCCCTAGTTAGCTAGGTAGGTTTTCCTGGGTTGTTCCCAGTTGCTATTTTGGATGACTGTACTGTATTTATTATTTTGTTGTGAGATATTGTAGACTTGGACTGTATATTTTGGATATTGTCTTGCACTTTGGTTCTGGTTTCCTTTTGCTATCTTATCGTGCTTTACTCTTCCCCTAGTTATTGTAATTGAGTATTCATATATATATTGCGTGGTTGCCCTCATTTTGGAGAGGATATTGACAGGTTTTGTGAGTTATAGATTGTGACCTAGAACGAACCTTTACAGCGTTCTACCGCCGATTCTGCGGCATAGGCTGGACGTACCCACGACTCATGCCCGATTTTTCGGGTGCGGGTCATGACACTACCACCACAATCGTGGGCTTCAATGCCAGGAAAAGCAAGCCGTTGGGGAAGATTCGTCTGAGAATCCAGATTGGTGACCTTAGATCGGTGGCTACATGCTACGTCATTGATTCAGAGGTATCTTATAATATTCTATTGGGCAGACCATGGATCCACGACCACAATATTGTTCCTTCCATTCTACATCAATGCTTCAAATATGTAGACGCTCAAGGGACAGTAAAAACAGAGTTTGCTGATCTCAACCCATTCAAAGGGGTTGAATCCTACTACTCTGATGCCATGTTGTACACCCAAGACTACATGAAGGATGTGTCAGGCAGGACAGAGGAGGAATCCCACCGGGAGCCAGAAGAACCATCAGCTGAGCAACCTTTGTCAATCCGGGTGAAAGGGCGGACTACCCGTCTGAAAGTTATGGAACCCATGGCTATCCACTTGGGCAAAACCAAATCAGGAGGAGGAAGTGATCCCCTAGTAATCACTCTGAACCAGAAACCTCCGCCTTTGGTCATTGACCTTAGGCGCAGCAAGCAGCCGGCTGATGTAAATATGACCGAAAACGTGGTTTTTGATGACAATAAAGACTCTCTTTTCCAGTATACTAACGCTCAATTTCCTGATCAGGAATCTTTCCCATATAACAATATAGAACCTATAGCACAAAAATTCTTGGAAGCTATAGATTTCTATCATCTGTATGTGTGGGAAGTAGCGTCAACATCCAATATCGTCACGACATATGGGCCGCATAAAGATTATATCTTTATTGTTCCGCCTACTCACAACGATCAGTATCCGATAGTCTTCGGTCACATACGGAATAGACCGATTTTAGAAGAGGATTCTCACGAGTCTGATGATGGGAAAATGCAAGTCCAAAGATATAGTCCACAGGCTTTGAAGATTATGCAAAGTATGGGTTATGACTTGAAGTTGGAGCCAGGCCTCAACTATGGAAAAGGCAGACGAATGCCGTTGCATGGTGATCCCTACTGTCAACGAACTCATTTCGGGTTAGGGTATACCACACCTCTTGCAACTTCGAACAATTCTGAGTCAAATGAGGAGATCATTTCCTCTTCTCAAGATAATTTATCGTCCTCCGATTCAGATGATAAATTCGAACGGGCATTATCAGTAAATATGGTGTTGAGAGATTCCCTCAAAACAGAGGAAGAAGAATCTAAACCATTTGAGAATGAATCCTGGGCACAGCAGATGGATACACAATGGAAACTACGGTTCGAACAAAAAGAACCACCCACTGAAGATCAGGTTATCCAAGTCAATGTTGGGGATGAATTTTCACCAAAGCCGATATTTATCAGCAACCATGTCTCCGAAGAAGAAAAGGAAGAAATAATCCTGCTGATAAAAGAATATATCGACATCTTTGCATGGAATTATGAGGATATGCCAGGTCTTGATCCTAAGGTGGCTACCCATAAACTCAACATATTGCCCAATTCAAAGCCAGTAAGGCAACACCAACGCCGGTTCCGCCCGGATATGATGGATGCCATTGAAACTGAAATCAAGAAACTGATAGCCTGCGGGTTCATCCGGGAAGAACAACATCCTGATTGGGTCGCCAATGTTGTCCCGGTTATAAAGAAAAACGGAAAAGTCCGTATCTGCATCGACTTTCGAGATCTAAATACGGCTTGCCCCAAGGATGAGTTCCCTCTTCCCATCACAGACGTCATGATCGATAATACGTGCGGTTTTGAACGCATGTCTTTCATGGACGGATTTTCAGGATACAATCAAATTAAGATGAATCTTGAAGATGAGAAGCATACTGCCTTTCGTACACCACTGGGGGTATATTGCTATACAGTCATGCCTTTTGGATTGAAGAATGCCGGGGCTACGTATCAGCGAGCTATGAGTAACATATTCCATGAGCATCTACGCAAAATGGTGGAATGTTACGTAGACGATATCACTGTCAAAAGCCGTCTCAAGGATAATCACATCCAAGACTTGAAAACAGTATTCGAGTTGATGCGCCAATATCAACTCAAAATAAACCCTACAAAGTTCTTTTTTGGCGTATCCAGTGGCAAATTTTTGGGATTTGTCATCACCGCTAAAGGCATTCAAGTTGACCCTGATAAAGTAAAGGCTATCCTAGAAATGCGACCGCCCCGTAATCTGAGAGAACTCAGAGGATTTCAAGGTCGTCTAGCTTATATCAGGAGATTCATATCCAACCTCTCTGGAAGATGTCAACCTTTTTCTCGTCTTATGAAGAAAGGTGTGTCCTTCGTATGGGATGAAGCCTGTCAGCAAGCGTTTAATGATATCAAATGCTATCTTACTAATCCTCCAGTTCTGGTGCCTCCTGTCATAGGAAGACCATTTTTTCTGTATGTTCGAGCAATGGATCATTCTTTAGGGGCTCTCCTCGCACAGAAGAACAATGAGGGTCATGAACAGGCTATCTACTATCTAAGCAGGATGATGGTCGGAGATGAACATCAGTACAATCCAGTGGAAAAAGAATGCTTGGCTCTAATATTTGTCGTTCAGAAGACGCGACATTACGTGACGGGCCAAACTATTCATGTCATCTCCAGAATCAATCCTCTTCGGGTATTGATGAATAAGCCGAGTGTTCTCAATTCCTGACTCGCGACTTGGGCGATGTTATTAACGTCGTATGATATGGTGTACGTCTCTCAGAAGTCCATGAAAGGCTAAGCCTTGGCTGATTTCTTAGCTGCTCATCCAATTCCGAAAATCTCCAAACTATACGAGGATATTCTCGACGAAGTTGCAGAATGCAATTCTGCAATGGAAAGTGATACATGGCAGCTATTTTTCGATGGTGCCTCCAGGACTGGTCCCAAAGGAAATATGGTTTCAGGAGTAGGAATCGTTCTGGTAACTCCTGATAAACTCGTCATCTATCGAGCATATTCTCTTGGCGAACCCTGCTCTAACAATGTGGCAGAGTATAATGCTCTACTAATCAGGCTTCAAGTCGCTAAAGAATTGGAGGTGGAATATCTGGAAGCTTTTGGTGATTCCCAGCTGATCGTCAATCAGGTCAGAGGAATATATGAAGTCCGCAATCCAGACCTCATTCCTTATCACCAAACAACGATCGAGATAGCCATGTCCTTTAAAGGATTCTTTTTAGAGCACGTGCCTCGATCTCAAAATTTGGAAGCTGATGCACTGGCCAGTCTAGCTGCAAATCTAGCTATTCCTATAAGAAGGCAGAATTCGGTGATCCTTCTTAACAGGGATTTGTTTTGTGTGAAAAATAACCTTCACATAGAACGCATCTATGCCATAGACATGGTCCCTCCAAAGAGAGATTGGAGAAGTCCCTTTATAGACTTCGTATCATACAAAATCTTACCAGAGGATCCTAAAGAAGCAGTATCTATCAAAAGACGATCACTACGTTTCTATTTTGATGCTTCTTCACAAAGTCTATATCACCGAACTTACGATGGACTATTGTTACGATGTCTCTCTGACGATGATGCAAAGCGGGTTATCCGAGAAGCTCATGACGGTGTATATGGAGCACATCAACCCGGTCCTAAGTTACAGGATCGTATCAGGAGGATGGGCTACTACTGGCCTACTATGATAGCAGATGCCGTGAAATATGCAAGATAATGCAAAGCCTGTCAGGTTCATGCGGATTTCATACATCAGCCTTCTGAGTATTTACATCCTACTATTGCATCATAGCCCTTTGAAGCATGGGGTATGGATATCATTGGTCCTGTTCACCCTTCGTCTTCTAGAGGACATCAGTTCATATTGGTTATCACTGATTATTTCTCTAAATGGGCGGAGGCGGTCCCTCTTGCTGAGGTAAAGACATCCAACGTGATCAGCTTTATCAAGCACCATGTAATTTATCGCTTTGGGATACCCCGAAGGATAATTTATGACAATGGGCCTCAATTTATCAGCCAAGCGTTTCACCAATTTTGCGATAAAAATCGAATACAAAATATGACCTCCACGACATATAATCCTGCTGCTAATGATTTGGCGGAAGCCTTCAACAAAACCATCATTAAACTCTTGAAGAAGTTTGTCTCTTCAAACAAAAGAGATTGGAATGAGAAGCTGGGAGAATGCCTCTGGCATACCGCACAATGGTACGAACATCAACGGATTGTACCCCATTTTCATTGGTTTATGGGTGTGAAGCAGTTCTCCCTATTGAAGTCCAAATTCTATCACTCAGAATAGCAGTGGCTAATGAGTGGACTCTGGAAAATAATGATCACTTAAGGCTTCAAGAGCTAGAAGGATTAGACGAGAAATGCCTTCAAGCTCAACAGCGCATTGAGCTCTACCAGACACGCATTTCCAGAGCTTTTAATCAAAAAGTGAAGGAAAGAGTGTTCAAGGTTGGTGAGCTAGTATTAGCTGTGAAGAGGCCAATGATCATTACGCACAAAAGTAAGGGTAAATTCCAGCCCAAATGGGAGGGCCCTTATGTGATTGAAACGACGTTTTCAAATGGTGCTTACAGATTAGCCAAGCCTAATGAAGATTTGATAATCGCTCCTATCAACGGAAAATTCCTGAAGAAGTACTACGCTTAATCATCCTTGCTTAAATGGAGTATGATGAAGATCTCATTCTGACGATACTACGTACAAAGACTGGTTGGATAATATTCTATCATGTTCTTATGACCTCTGAATAGATATGTTTAACTAATTTGGAACTTCAAAACCTATCACGTCCATATTACCTCTGATAGTATTTTGTATACAAATTTAGTTGGATCATATTCTATCATGTCCATATAATCTCTGAATAGATATATCCAGCTGAAACTTACCGAAAGTATATCACGTCCATATTACCTCTGATATCACTTTTATCCTAGCCTATCATTTATATTCTAAAATGATGGGTCCACAAAGTCAGAAGAAGTATCTTTATTATCTCTGGGAATAGCAATATTACAGAAGAAGCACAAAGGTACATCATTGGGGAGGAGCAGTTAAATCGCGAATCTGTCACGCCAAAGCAGCCATCCTCTCATCCCGGGAGTTCAAAATGTTAGCACGAGCCCGTTCCAGCCTTGCCTCGTCACTACTCAAGCGAGATAGTTCGGACCGAGCATCAACAAAATCGGCGCGGATGACACTCGCCTGTGTCAAGTTCTGCTGAGCTGTCTTCATTTGGCCCTTCAGCACACCTCGAACTGCCGACGTCTTTAGAAGCCTCTCCCTTGCCTGAGCGAGTTCAGCTTCCAATTCTCGAACCCTCGCTTCATTTCCCTCACACTCGGCCTGGCACTTAGCTAGCTGGAGAATGACCTCCACCAAGATAGCGTGCTCTTCATCCATCTCTTGCTGCCGCACCTGGATGGATTTGTCTAGAGATTCCATTTGCTCAGCAAGTTGTGCAGTTAAGGAGTCGTACTCAGCCTGAACCAGATCGTCGATGCTACCTCGGGAGAGTTACAAATATTCGTTAATGGGTTGTTCTAAACTATTAACTATTTTCTCTAGCGCATCAGCTCTTTCAGCGTCATTGAAATTTCTAATCGGCGCTATAGTAAGCTGAGAGGACGTCTTCAGAGCATCAAAGCCTAGGTTCTTCTCCAGCACCATGGATATCAGCTCTTTCAAAGTACGGTAGAATATGCTAGTATATTGTTCAACTAGCATAGCGAGGATCAGATGTACGCTAGGAGTGGCTGCAATACCGGTAAATCTTGTAAACCCCCTGATTTTTCAAGAATTTTAAAATCAATTTCCCTAAATTTTTCTGGAATTTTCTGGGATTTTTATTAATTAAAATTAAGGTATTTTGAAATTAAATAATTTTTAAATAATATAAATCAATATTAAAATATTATGAAAATAATAATTTTGGGTGTAAAATGAAAAATTAGACATAGGGTAATTTTTCGAGAATTTATTGGATCCCGAAAATATTTTTAAAGCCCTAAAAACTAAGTTTTAATTAAACCAATATAAACCCTAGAAATAAACCCATTTATTTCCAATTGAACCAAACCAACCCGAACCGGACCGGGTCTAGTTGAACCGGGCCCAACCTTAGCGGGTCGGGTCGGATCTAAACCCAACCCGAAACCCGAAACCCAAACCCGACTGCTACAGTGTTCCCCAATTCTCCCCGACTGTTTGCCTTCTCTCCGTCGTTCAACCGACGCCTCCGCAACGGCCGCCACTCCCTCTCCCACTCGCCTCTATAAAACCCCGCTCTACCGTCGTCATCCCCTCAGTCGTCGTCCCCGTCGAACCCCTAGCTCCACTGCCACAGTCGGCCACCCCCGACCTCGGCCTTCCCTCCGCCACCACCCACCGACGTCTCCGCCACCAGAACCCTTAGCCACCTAGCCGCGTCTCCCCTCCGCCACGATACCCTAGCCACCCTGAGCCCCGGCCGACTCCAGCAGAGCCCCGCCTGAGCCAACACCGACGAGCCGAGACACCTTTGTCTTCCTCCACAGCCGTGCCTAGCAGCTCCGGTGAAGCTTCGGCGAGTCGACGAAACCCTAACCCTAGAACAGTGCTGTGCCGTATCGTGTCGCCTCGCGAACACGAGGAATCCCGGTTTCTGCGGAGCCCTGTTCAGGTAGCCTTTTCTCTTTCCTCGCTGCCCTATTTTCCGTTCCGTCCGTTGTGACGTGAACCCTGCGTGACCCTCTCGATGCCCGTGCAACCCGCTCGGTGTGTCGCATCCTGTGGCGATCGCGAACTGCGATCCAAAAACAGGAAAATAAATACCCCATTTTCTCCGGAACTGAGTGCGCTCCGCCAAATGGGATGACTTGGTCGCATGCGGCCTTCACCTAAAGGTGCGCGCCGTTGATACGGACGTGTGAATTTTTTTGAAAATTGATTTGGATGTGCGTGCACACCGGAATCAACGCGTATCCGTCGACAACGCCCCGTATCGGCCTGTTCTGGAACTTATTGCAACTTTATGTACACACGTCGGATCGAAACTAAACTTACGCCATCG
This sequence comes from Iris macrosiphon, assembly GCA_036927795.1. NCBI lineage: Eukaryota > Viridiplantae > Streptophyta > Magnoliopsida > Asparagales > Iridaceae > Iris > Iris macrosiphon. The sequence goes on from JAYESA010000002.1 coordinate 165,066,364, forward strand.
GACTCGTAGCAATACGCTGGTCCTGTGACCCAAGTTTGGTTCAATTCTGAGAACGTTGACAAAATCGCATATTGCGGCTCCACTTGACGGGCGATTTTATGATCGGCTCATCGGAATCCAATTCTGGAAGTTCCGTTGAGTTCGTATCATCGTTCTGAACTTATTGACACTAAGTTTGACGAATTCGAAGAATATTGTCTTTGACACGTTTTTCGGTGCAAAGTGGGCCACATGTGGACCCCGCTTTGACCAGAAACTGTCATTTTTGCCCCTGTGTCCAAATTAGACTCAAGGACAGGCGTTTCTAGCTATTTGATATTTTCTGAATCTGATGGTGATGTTTATTTCAGCAACCGAAGGACTACCTGCAAATCCCGCCGCTACCAGAGCTACGGTTGAAGTCAGAACCCCAGGCAAGTGTACCTTGCCAACCTTGCAGTTTTGTTACTTATTTCTTTGACTTAATTAATTGTTGTACATGCTTAACCTAGGACCGTGTGACATTACTTAGCGTCCGATTAATAGTCAGGTGCCAACACCGTACGTGGAGTTGTGTAACGTCACCTAGACATGGATACCGAGACCCTATACTTCTCGTGCTTGCATTATCAAGTACGTCATAACCCAGGACACCTGACACTATTCATGAGACAGAATCTTCCTGAGATATTCATGGTGATTTTGTATAGGTTACAGGTTTCATGACATATTCTTTTGCTTAGATATTATATGACTTGATGCATTAGTTATGATCCTGCATGGCATGGACATGAGACATTGTGGACATGAGACGTATGATTACATTGGGTGGAGAGAGACACAGAGGCTACAGGTTGATTATATTATGTCGGCGTCTTAGTCTCTCTCCGAGCTAGATAACCACATGATATCACTGCTACCGGCTCCCCGACACAGAGCTTGTAGTGGTCTCAGCTTGAGTTCTAGTGATGCTCTCATCTTGCATATCACTTAGCTGGTTATATAGTTTACCCTATTGTTTTATTTATTTCTACACTGCATTTATTTTGGCATGAGTTATTTTGTACCTTGATATGTCCCCTGAGGACCTGGATCCGGATTATGTCCCCAGGATTAGCAGACGAGATCGATCCTGAGGTATACGGAACAGGAGCATTAGCAGAAGCAGGAGCAGGAACATGAGCAGGCACTGAAGCAGTACCAGATCCAGTAGACGAGTAATCAACGAGGATATCTTCCGAGTATATGCTTTATCCATACTCGATATTTGCAGTTGTTATCTTTATTTCTGTATCTTGACTATTGTATCAGACTTGTTATCGGGTTGTTCCCCGATTTATTTACTTGTGACTTGCTGATGATTATATTTTACTCTATTGATATTGTTGTATTCAATTCTGTGGATGAGATTAGTAGACCCTTATTGTTGTATTTACAACTTAAGTGCATCCTGATGGGTCCATTAAATTGGGTTTGCCCATCGGTGTGTGCTGCTGGCCATTGCCACGTGTCTAGTCCCTCAATATTTTGGGACTGGGGCATGACATAATTTTTGTGGTGGCCCATGCAGGTCAACGACTAAATTGTTCGGTTTTAACTTAGGGACCGAGTAAGCCTGCAATAAGAATATGATAAGTTTTTTTAGGATCTTATCCACTTGCTTGAAACGTTCTTGACATCTATATCGGATTCAAATTTATTTGACTTGCGTCCTGCCTTGATTCCTGTGCGCCTCTTATTGTTTATTTTGGATGCAGAGTTATGGATCCACGAGCAAACGATGAGACTCCTGCAACATCACCACGAGATATTGTGGTAACCAACGAAGATGAAGGTCAATCAGCTCAACAATGCGGTCAAGCGAATCAGCATACCTCGAGAAACCAGTAAGATGATACTTCACCGCAGTTTACTCCACCAATGCTCGTATTCCCACAAGGGCAGGCTATGGACGGGCATCAGATATTACAAATGATCTACGCAATGATGCAAGCTCAGCAACAAATTCAACAAGAGGCTCTGCGTCATGAGGCGGAGAACTTGAGGAGTAGCCTAGTAACCGCACTGGAGCAAGCAGATTTACCAGCACGACGGCCAACGACGGGCTCTATCACCGATTTCCGCCAGCTGAAGCCCCGTACCTTCTCAGGCAAGGAGGAGCCCACTGAAGTTCATGAGTGGCTCACCAACACTCAACATCAATTAGAAGCAGCTGAGCTTCCACGGGAACGTTGGATGACTGCCGTTAGAATGCAGTTGACGGGCAATGCACATCACTGGTGGCTATCTGAGGAGATACGGCTCGGACCAGACCGAGTCACTTGGGAAGAGTTTTCCAGACTCTTTCAGGAGATGTACATTCCAGCTATCGCTCGATTAGAACTTCGGGACAAGTTCAATCGCCTAATTCAAGATAGTACGACAGTGGAAGAATTCAACGCATAATTCATTCGTCTGAGTCGCTTCGCCCCAACCTTGATTCCGACAGAAGAAGAGAAGGCTGAGAAGTTCTTCGACGGACTAAACTTTGAGCTACAGAAACTAATTGGATCCGTTGCACCTACATCTTACTCGGACGTCCTTGCTGCAGCCCGACGCATGGGGCGCGTCACTAGGAGAGAGACTAGTCTGAAACGGACTTCCACATCAGCACTAGCCAGAGAACCACAGAAAGAAGTTGCAAAAAGACCTCACATGCACCAGCCACCTGGAGCATCTCCACAGGCACTACCTGTCTGTCAATATTGTCGCAAGCGAAGCCATATTGAGAACGAGTGCAGACGCAAAAGGAGATTATATTTAGCTTGCGGATCCAGTCAGTATTTATTGAGGGAATGCCTTGAGCATCAAGAAGAAGCACCAATGGTTAACTAACAAGCATTACCAGTACCGAGGCCAGCCTATCCAGCATTGGGAGCACCGCAAACGGAAGTTGAAGGAGTCCTACCACCAGCTCCAGGAGGGTATCAGCCGAGGCCACCTTTGATACCCCAGGCACTACTCTTCCAGCAGGCTCAGCAGCAGCAGAGGAATCGACTGCAAGGACGCGGACAAGCTTTCGCGATGACTTTGGAGGACGTGCAGACTCATGGAGTAGCTAATGCGCGTAAGTTTTCGTAGCTATCTGTTTCTAGTATTGCTTTAGCTTGTGCCTATTTGTTCGTGACCTTAGCCTTGACCTGGTAGTTTTGAACTTGCTAATAATTGATAACCTAGTGATAACCTAGTATGTTTTTTAAGTGATAACCTAGTTTTTCTAAACTGTAGTTTTCTAGATTTCTTGCACTCTGGAAATTGCATAATTTCCATTGCATAGGAAAATGATTCCCTATGAGTTTTGCTTAAGCTCTCATCCTTGATTCTCCTTAATCGTGATGTGCTTCGAACAATGTTTGCAACCGTGTCATCTCTGTTGACCGGTTATTCTTTGATTGCGAGGACGCAATCCTCTTAAGGGGAGTAGATTGTAAACCCCCTAATTTTTCAAGAATTTTAAAATCAATTTCCCTACATTTTTCTGGAATTTTCTGGGATTTTTATTAATTAAAACTAAGGTATTTTGAAATTAAATAATTTTTAAATAATGTAAATCAATATTAAAATATTATGAAAATAATATTTTTTGGTGTAAAATGAAAAATTAGACATAGGGTAATTTTTCGATAATTTATTAGACCCCAAAAATATTTTTAAAGCCCTAAAAACTAAGTTTTAATTAAACCAATATAAACCCTAGAAATAAACCCGGTTTATTTCCAATTGAACCAAACCAACCCAAACCGGACCCGGTCTAGTTGAACCGGGCCCAACCTTAGCGGGTCGGGTCGGATCTAAACCCGACCCGAAACCCAAACCCGACTGCTACAGTGTTCCCCAATTCTCCTCGACTGTTCGCCTTCTCTCCGCTGTTCAACCTACGCCTCCGCAACGGCCGCCGCTCCCTCTCCCACTCGCCTCTATAAAACCTCGCTCCACCATCGTCATCTCCTCAGTCGTCGCCCCGTCGAACCCCCAGCTCCACCGCCATAGTCGGCCACCCCCGACCTCGGCCTTCCCTCCGCCACCACCCACCGACGTCTCCGCCACCAGAACCCCTAGCCACCTCGCCGCGTCTCCCCTCCGCCACGATGCCCTAGCCATCCCGAGCCCCGGCTGACTCCAGCAGAGCCCCGCCTGAGCCGACAACGACGAGCCGAGCCGCCTCCGCCTTCCTCCGCAGCCGTGCCTAGCAGCTCCAGGGAAGCTCCGGCGAGTCGACGAAACCCTAACCCTAGAACAATGTTGTGTCGTGTCGCGTTGTGTCGTGTCGCCTCGCGGACACGAGGAATTCTGGTTTCTGCGGAGCCCTGTTCAGGTAGCCTTTTCTCTCTCCTTGCTGCCCCGTTTTCCGTTTTATCTGTTGTAACGCGAACCCTGCGTGACCCTCTCGATGCCCGTGCAACCCGCTCAGTGTGTCGCATCCTGTGGCGATCGCGAACTGCGATCCAAAAACAGGAAAATAAATATCCCATTTTCTCCGGAACTGAGTGCGCCCCGCCAAACGGGACGACTTGGTCGCGTGCGATCTTCACTGAAAGGTGCGCGTCATTGATACGGGCGTGTAGGATTTCACAAAAATTGATTTGGATGTGCGTGCACACCGGAATCAACGCGTATCCGTCGACAACGCCTCGTATCGGCCTATTCTGGAACTCGTTGTAACTTCGTGTACACACGTCGGATCAAAACGAAACTTGTGCCATCAGACTCATAGCAATATGCTGGTTCTGTGACCCAAGTTTGGTTCAATTCTGAGAACGTTGACAAAATCGCGTATCGTGGGCCCGCGGCTCCACTCGACGGGCGATTTTATGATCGGCTTATCGGAATCCAATTCTGGAAGTTCCGTTGGGTCCGTATCATCGTTTTAGACTTGTTGACAATAAGTTTGATGAATTTGGAGAACATTGTCTCTGACACATTTTTCGGTGCAAAGTGGGCCACATGTGGACCCCGCTTTGACCAGAAACTGTCATTTTTGCCCCTGTGTTCAAATTGGACTCAAGGACAGGCATTTCTAGCTATTTGATATTTTTTGAATCTGATGGTGATGTTTATTTCAGCAACCAAAGGACTACCTGCAAATCCCGCTGCTACTAGAGCTACAGTTGGAGTCAGAACCCCAGGCAAGTGTACCTTGCCAACCTTGCAGTTTTGTTACTTATTTCTTTGACTTAATTAATTGTTGTACATGCTTAACCTAGGACCGTGTGACATTACTTAGCATCTGATTAATAGTCGGGTGCTAATACCGTACGCGGAGTTGTGTAACGTCACCTAGACATGGATACCGAGACCCTATACTTCTCGTGCTTGCATTATCAAGTACGTCATAACCCAGGACACCTGACACTATTCATGAGACAGAATCTTTCTGAGATATTCATGGTGATTCTGTATAGGTTACAGGTTTCATGACATATTCTTTTGCTTAGATATTATATGACTTGATGCATTAGTTATGATCCTGCATGGCATGGACATGAGACGTATGATTACATTGGGTGGAGAGAGAGACACAGGCTACAGGTTGATTATATTATGCCGGCGTCTTAGTCTCTCTCCGAGCTAGACAACCACATGATATCACTGTTACCGGCTCCCCGACACAGAGCTTGTAGTGGTCTCTGCCTGAGTTCTAGTGATGCTCTCATCTTGCATATCACTTAGTTGGTTATATAGTTTACCCTATTATTTCATTTATTTATGCACTGCATTTATTTTGGCATTAGTTATTTTGTACCTTGCTATGTCCCCTGAGGACCTGGATTCGGATTATGTCCCCAGGATTAGCAGACGAGATCGATCCTGAGGTATACGGAACATGAGCATTAGCAGGAGCAGGAACAGGAGCAGGCACTGAAGCAGTACCAGATCCAGTAGACGAGTAATCAACGAGGATATCTTCTGAGTATATGCTTTATCCATACTCAGTATTTGCAGTTGTTATCTTTATTTCTATATCTTGACTATTGTATCAGACTTGTTATCGGGTTGTTCCCCGATTTATTTACTTGTGACTTGCTGATGATTATATTTTACTCTATTGATATTGTTGTATTCAATTCTGTGAATGAGATTAGTAGACCCTTATTATTTTATTTACAGCTTAAGTGCATCCTGATGGGTCCATTAAATTAGGTTTGTCCATCGGTGTGTGCTGCTGGCCATTGCCACGTGTCTAGTCCCTCGATATTTTGGGACTGGGACGTGACAAATCTCCTTTCTGGAATGACTGCAGAGGAGGTTGCCACAGTCGTTGCTTCTACAGATGGCGCGATAAAGAAGAGACACCAGCAACGGTTGAAGTTGCTGGCATGCTCAACGAAGGGGGCACAGTCGAGATAGTAGGCTCAGCCTCCTCTGATGTTATTTGAACCGCTATTGGCGGGATGACACCCGAGAATGTTGCGGATAAAGGGTCGGCAACTTCAAAGCATGCTTCTTCGACGTCGGGCATCGTCGTTTCATTAGCAGGATCCGCAACAAAGTCAGAAGTTGCGTCAACTCTGTCCTCCCCAAAGATATATTCACCTGAAAAGAAGACAAGAGAAAGTTAATATCAATTTGATGTTAATTTTTCCTGAAAAAAGTATGGAGACAACATTTACCCATGGTCGATGGTAGGTATGTTGCATCTGCAGCCTGTACAGCTAAATCATTTCTTAATGATGCTAAGCAAACTGTCATACCTGGAGAAGGGGGTGCACCAACTGACGCCAGGGAGTAGTCATCCCATTCATCACCCAGATCTACCCGAGGCTCATCGGGTGGAATTTCGCTGGAAATACTTACAGACGAAGGAGGGGCTGGACCCATTATTTGTCTTGATAAAGGTACATTGAACCTTATCACGCATGACCTCGAAGGCGATCTTGAAGCACTACCAGTAGCGGTAGTAGCAAGCAGCAATCGCAGGCAAAGAATCTCCAGTACTGTCAGCTGGGACTGTGGAGGTTCCCTCTCTAAAAGGTGAGGGACTCCTGATCAAAGAATCACCCCTAACAGGGGAAAGAATGGACTCACTCCTAGAAGCCCTCTTGGTGGAAGTCTTTTTAGGACCTCCAGTAACCTGCTTCTTTTTGCGGGGGGGAGGCTCTTTTTGAGTGGAAGCCTTCCGCTTATGGGAAATGACGAAAGGCTCTACTGGCGGAGCTATTACGCCTCTCGGTAAAATTACCAAATAGTCATCTGCATCGGTGGTTTCATCACCTTCATCAGAGGAGACAGATGGTATCTCCTCCCTTCCAGTAGACCTATGAGATGGCATTCTGAAACTTTTATGTATATCGAAATCACGATGGAAGGTATTGATGGACGCATAAAACTGCGCGTACGAATGAAGAATGTGCAACTCCATGGAGAGAGAAGTCGCAGGCACAGTAAAGGTTGCTGCAGTACAACCCATTTTGAAATACCGCCATCCTCTAGCTCCATCAATGAGTCCACCTTTGAACTTGAAGCTGGTGATAGGATTCCCCACGTGCAACTGGTCGTACCAAAATTGCCTGGCGAACCGGCTTGGCAGATAAGGCTCCAAGTAGCAGTTGTTCTCACTTTTGTACAACAGATGGGAAGGTCTAATGCAGACCAACCAGTAAAAGGCTTCAGGAGAGAGAATAGTCCTCCCCTGACCTGCATCCTGAAGCTTCGTCCCCTGTTGATTGATATGCACACAGGGGACGGTGCAGCAAAGCTTCCAACTATGGGCAAAATTGAGGGCTAGTCGACAATCAATGACGCTAACCACATTCCAAGAAGAATTCCTGTAATTCAACAGAAAGTTATTGCCCGAACCACTGGAGGATCCGGGAGACATCACTCTGGTGTTGTGAAGGATCAACCATCCCATCAAATATAGGAACGGTAGTTCCACTCTGAGATATGCTTCACGCTGTGTATCATCAGCCAGCAGCCCATCAGTAATGGCTCTCAGGCCAGCTTGTATCCTGCATACCATGGCAGAAAGAAGGCCCAACCTGGCTCCAAACACCAAACGCACTGCGGGCCATAAGATGTTGCGATGAATGCGATCCGCAGACGCGATGCCAGGTACTACCCATCGGCGTAGCCAGATAGAGAGAAAGCCAGCCAGTTGAGCTTCCCTTGACAAAGGCTTGCGATAATGCCTCATATAACTGTAGGCTTTAGTGCCTGCAGGATAACCCCCTACCTCCTCATCGAGAACACTATCTTGAGCCCCCGCATCTTCGATGAGGTCATCGATCGTATTGGCACTAAGCATACTCAGAAGGTTCAAAGGCTTATCCTGGCTATCTACAACCTTGTCAGGCTTGGCATTTCTGCCCTGATAAAAGAAGAGGTAGGATGCCCATTTGTTGGTATGGGCTAAACCAGAAGGCTCCTCATAGAAGGTGGTGCATACAAGGTAATGGCTCATCAGCTCTTGATACACTGCCACTGCCCGAGTGTTTGTGTCCCTCAGCTCCCTATTGGTGGGAACATACTCTTCATAAGGAGTGTCTCACATTGGCAGCCTTGAGATTTCTGCCATCTCATGAAGGGCCAGTCCCAACTCCCCTAGCGGAGTGGCAAAAGTCCCAGTGAGCGAGTTATACCGCTCCATCAAAGCTAAAAACAAGTTGGGGTTGAGAGGCAGCCCAACACTGGTAGCGCTCACAGCCGCGAACAAGCCAATACTTTCCAGCTCCGTCTGGAAGTGCTTCAGGGCCCAGGAAGTTAAACTGGCCCATCGAAGATTCCCAGGGCTAAGCCACCCACTGGTGCGAGGGTTAACCTTGGGGTACACTCCTCCCTGCCCTATGAAGTCATTGCAGAAAGTCGATATTTGACGCGGCTGGATCAGTGAAGTGTCTTCACTAGGGACGCTGCCCGGCAATAACCCTCTGAAGGGCATAACAGGACCTGAGGGACTGCTTACGAATACCCCTCGATTTAACCCTTTCCTGTAAAAGATCTTCCCCGGCTGGCCGTGAAGATCTGGAGTCAGGGTCTATAATATCTTCCTAGGATGCGTGGCATGGAAGAACGTAGAGATGGGGTAATCTCTGGGCATCTTTGGCAGATACATGATCATGCCCTCAGCAGAAAACACCCAATCTTTCTTCTTGGGCTTGGTCTGGGACTGCTTATCAATGATGTCCCCGAATAGGAAAGCTAGTTTCCTATACTCAGTCCCATCTATGTATGTCAGGGGCTCCCCACTGATCATACTCAGCAACATGCGTTCTCCCTGGGCCGAGATCAGGGTTCCTCTTTCTTGAGGATACTTATTTTCAGAGATGGGGAATGTCACATACCACAAATCCTCCAGATAATTGGAATTTAGCATCCCAGTAGCAGAGCCCATCACTTCAGCCAAAGGAGGGATCTGCAAGTCTACTGCAAAATGCAAGAAAATAAGTCAGTTTTTACGCTAGACGCAACACTCTTGCAGTATACGCCAAAGCCTAACAGTCTGAGCTTTTACGCCAGACTGCAATAACTTGATTTGACGTTGGAACCTATTTTCAGTGCGTAAAATTCAAGGTTGGCAGTATACGTCAAAGTCTAACAGTCTGAGCTTTTTACGCCAAACTGCCAAAAATTAAGTTTTTACGCTGGAATTTATGCCAGCGCGTAAAACTCAAAATTTGCAGTATACACCAAAATTTGACAGTCTGAGTTTCTATGCCAGACTGCAAAAGATGGAGTTTTACGCTGACACATTAGAAATATGGACATAATGGTAAAACATCTCTGTGCATCATCTTCCTCGAAGAGACTCTCAGCACAAAAGATGACCTTGCGCAAACACGTACAACGTGCGCGAAGGGTTTTTACTTCCTCTCGAAGTCTTTACCTGTGATGCCCGGAGCACAGCTCGACGGTGGGGCACTCCATTCAGATCGGGGCTCGCTCAGCCTAATGGGGGTTGCTCGTGCTTGAGCAGAGGAGCGAGATGAAGAAGAGGCAACTTTCTTTTCCTTAGCAGTGGAAGCCTGTTTCGGTGCCATGGCGAAGCTCAAAGTTCTCAGAGAAGAGATGAAGACGAAGAGTACTCAAAGAAATGAAGGGTTTTGTAAAAGACAGATGAAGAATTTCTCTCCCAAAATCTTGGGCTATTTATAGAGTTCAGATGACTCTTCGAATCCCTAACCAAATCCGATATTTAATAGTCGGTTATGATTGAGGACCACGTCAGCCTATCATTTGAAAAAGAAGACGGACAGTCATACTGCGTAACGGATTCAGATTTTACGTTCAGAGGCTACAAATCTACGGTTTTATGCTCAGAGGCTACAAATCTACGATTTTACGCTCAGAGGCTATAAATCTACGATTTTACGCTCAGAAGCTACAGATCTATGATTTTATGCTCAGAGGCTACAAATCTACGGTCTTACGCTCAGAGGCTACAGATTTATGATTTTACGCTCAGAAGCTACAAATCTACGATTTTACGCACAGAAGCTACAAATTTATAATTCTACGCTCAGAAGCTACAAACAGCCAATTACAAGGGTTTACGCGAAAAATGCTCCTTTTTTGCTACAAAATATTCTAAGTGCCTGAAACACACATTTGTCAGCATTGAAGATGACTCTTCTTCTTAGGCCACTGGAAGTTCATTCGAAGTCTAGCCAAAAACCTTTTATGGCCTGTTCGGTGGACATTTCCCGCCCTATTTTGAGGGATTTTCGGGGAAACCATTCTTGAAGATGATATTCTGAATAGAGAAGTCATAGTTCAGAATTCTATGCGACTCCTCGTCCAAAAAAATAGCATGACAGTTGGATCTTCAAGACAAACTTAATGCTAAAGAGATTTTTACGCATCTACCGTTACGCGTAAAAGTCGGGACGCGGCCGGATAAGCGTTTATCAGAGTCAGCATAAAATCATTCAGACATGTCGAAGCTACACATTATCAGACTTCCTCACAGCAAATATGGCAAATCAGCAATGCGTAGAAGAAGACAAATCTATTAATCATGATTACATATGATGGAAATCCAAGTTACAAAAGATTTTTCATTTTCATGATTACATATGATGGAAATCTTTTTTTTATAAAAGGGTTTCTCATTCTCATTTAAAGATCACGCTGGGAATCTGTTGTGCCAGGTTCTCATATTGGTGGAGATCTTTTTCTGCTTCTACGGTACTTCATCGGCTTCTGCGGCCGATGAACAAGAAAATGGTCAATGGCGGGAGGATACAGAATTGGGCATGTTTAAATTATTCAAGCCCTCCTCCATACGCCATGGCAGCCACGCCCTAGAATTGTGTTAGGGATTCAGACCCAACACAATACTCAAAGACAGGGCCAGGCTGCCTACCTATGTCCAGCTTCATAATAGGAGAAAATACAGCTAGCAAGCTGTATGGTCCGATGAGACCCTTCCTCTCTCCTGGACGAATCGCCATATGAAATTGCTGATTATCCCGAGCAAAGGAAGCTATAATATCCTTCCATGATCCATCATTGCAGAGGACATTTGCTCGAAGATGCCTCCTTTTACGGCTCTTTACATGCTGGAAGAGCATGATCTTATTCTTCCTCAAGTCAGCCCAATGGATCTCGGCGACCGTCTCTTTTTGGTGAAGGAAGTGTGGAAAAATAGGTTCACTCACTTGCCTTTATATATGGGCAGAAGAGAACATACCCATTCCCAACAACTTCCTAAATATCTCCGAAAAAATTAGCCTCGCAGAACGAGTCAAATTTGACCATTTCATGCTTCATTCAAAGTATTTCAAATTACGAGAAATTTGAAAACTTTGAAGGGGGTCTTGTAGAGGCATGAAAAATACGCTGGGGAGTTATACACGTAAAACCCCCAACGTGCATGAAGCCCGCGTAAAATAGAGCTTCAGCACTGTGTGGCATAAAATATGACTTTAGAGCCATTGGCGTACAACAGAGCTTCAACTCTATTCAGCGTAAAACAGAGCTCCAAAACAACCCGCGTAAAGCAGTACTTCAGACTGCTTTGGCGTAAAAATGTTGCTACATCGCCTCTTCGGCGTAAAATATGTCTGCTTTTAATGCAGCATGAAGTTGTACGAGAAACTCTTCGTATTCCTCGAATGAACATGTCAGACAGAACAGTGAACCTGACTCCTGACAAAGAGTACTGCACGACGATCAAGAGGACGGCTGTAATGATGATTCTGCACAGAAGCCCAGACTGTCGTTTAGTGACTTATCCTTGATATAAGTCATTTTTATGCATTCAAGGAATACGCTGCCTATTTTACACAGGCAGAGACGAGCTTTTACGCTCAAGATAAGACGAAATCAGACGCCACGTCAAAAGCTGTTCTTCGTACAGAACTCGAGGCATATCTCTGCAGTTAATGTGCGAGATGGGGGCAGATCTCTGCATTTAATGCACGAGATTTTGTTCTATTTTAATGACTGGGAGAGCTAAAACTAGGGCTAATACGCTCACATCACCATCCCTGCATGTTATGCCAACCAGGCTTTTTTCAATTATAGGAGCACGCCGTACGCTATCTCCTCGAAATACGCCAACCATGTTATTTTTAACTATAGGAGCACGATGTATGCTATCTCCTCGAAATACGTCAACTCAGGCTATATTTGCCAAGGTACGTGATAAGACTATTTGGCCCAGAATACGCTCAAGACCTCAGTCAGCAAGGATAATTGGCTATCTTTACGCTGGTTACCTATCATGCAACTCTCTGACTTTTACGCCAACAAGACAGCTATTTTGGCTTCTACGCCAACAGACAGCTATTTGGCTTTTACGCCAATAAGACAGCTATTTGGCTTCTACGCCAACAAAACAGCTATTTGGCTTTTACGCCAACAAGATAACTATTTGGCTTTTACGCCAACAAGACAGTTATTTGGCTTTTATGCCAATCATCTCTACGCGAGGGGCAGTTACCTACGTGGCTTGCATGCCGTGATCTTCGAGAGGCAGTTATATGCGTTACCACATAATGGGACACGCGTCACACGCGGATTCAGGAGATCATTCAGACGTGGATAGCAGTTATTATAACCGTCGCGTAAAGAGTGCCAATCTCTTCACAATCTGATCTCTACGCCTACTTGACTGTAACCCCCCTAATTTTTCAAGAATTTAATTTGGTTTTTTTCACAATTTTTTCGGGAATTTTCAGGAATTTTTCTGTAATTAAAACCTAGGTATTTTGTGATTAAATAATTTTTAATGGATATTAATTAATATTAAAATATTATGAAAATAATATTTTCTAGTGTAAAATAAAAAATTGGACATAGGATAATTTTCTGTGAATTTATTGGACTCCAAAAATATTTTTAAAGCCCTAAAAATCAATGTATTTTTAAACATAAATAAACCCTGACTGAACCCGGTTTATTTAAAAATAAACCAAACCAAACCGACCAAAACCGTGTTAAACCGGACCAACCCAGCCTTAACGGGTCGGGTCGGGTCGGATCCGAAGTGAACCCGACCCGGACCCAAAACCCTAATTCCTAAATTCTATCCGGAAACACTGTTCCGGCCCCCTTAAAACCCCTCGTAAATCGAGCCCAGCCGACCGAAACCCTAACTCAGCCCCGCCGCCTTCTTCCTCCAGATCTTCTCTCTCCGCCGCCCGCAGCACCGCACCCTCGCCTGAACCCACAGCCGACGAACATCACCACCGCTCCGCCGTCTCGCCATCAGCCCAAGTCGTCGACCATCCCCGCTCGACCACCTCCATCGACCATCCCTTCTCCATCCTCCGCTGCCCAGCCCCCTCGCCGCCCGGACTCGACCAAGGCCGCCTGAGCCCTAGCCACCCCGAGCCCCCATCTCCTTCATCTCCCACGACCGGCACCACCACGACTCCTCTCCCCTCGCCACCATCTCTCCCATCGACCACCGCTCAGTTCCATCCTCCGCCGACCCGAACCCCCCAGCCGACCATCTCCTCCGTTCTCCCCTGACCGGAACCCCTCGACTCATGCTCCTCCGCCCGCTGCTCATCTCCTTCCCCGACTCTCCCCGCCAGAGTCATCCACTCCCCTCACCACCCTCTTCGACGACTCCACAGCGCCGAGCAGCCACGACCTCCTCCCCCGGCCAGCCCCAAAGCTCTCGTCCCCGACGAGCTCCACCATCCTGAACTCGTGTAAGCCCCCTGATTTTCAGGAATTATTAATTTGGACTTTTCACAATTTTCTGGAATTTTCGGGATTTTTCTGTAATTAAAACCAAGGCTTTTGGTAATTAAATGATTTTTATTTGCTGTTAATTACTATTAAAATAAAATAAAAATATGATTTTATGGTGTAAAATAGAAAACTGGACTTAGGGTAATTTTTTTGGAATTTATTGGGCCCCGGACCTAATTTAAAATACCTAAAAACTAACTAATTAATTATTATTATTATTATTATTATTATTATTATTATTATTATTATTGTTAATTTTTATGCATTTGTTTTCCGGCCCGGCCCAGTGGGCCCAAACCCCGCCCGGCCGAAGCCCAGCCCAGCCGCAGCTTAGCGGGTCGGGCGGGTCCGCCCAACCCGCGAACCCGCCGCCCGACCCGACCCGGGAACCTTTTCCTCCCCACGTTCTGCTCGCTGACCGCGTCCCCCGCTCCGCCTCCCGGTTCCTCCGCCCCCTCCGCCGGCACGACTGCCACGACCCCACGTCCCGACTCAGCCTCCGCCAGACCCGGCTCCCCTCCGCCTTTATAAACCCCCCTACTCCTTTCCCTCCTCCCTCGACTTCCCCAAACCCAAGCCCTAACGCCGGAACCCTAACCCTACTCCGGCCGTCCCCTCCCCAGCACCGGTTCCCTTCCCCCTAGCTCCGCCGAGAGCCGCCCCAGGCCTCTCTCTCCCCACCTCCGCCGGTGATCATCGGCCGAGCCGCCTCCCACCAGCGCCGCCCTCTTGCATCGACGACCCGCCTCCGGCCAACCCAGTCCCTGGCCGCCTCCGCCGGGTCCGCCAGAAGAACCCTAGGCCGGACACAACTCGCTGCTGGACACGGGCACAGTGGACACGGCTTGGACACAGTGTCCAGGACACGAGGCGGACACGAAACCCCAGTTTCGAAGAGCCAGTTCAGGTACTCGTATCTCGCACCCCGTATCTCCGATTTCGATTCCGTAAATTGTAACGCGTAGCTGTATGACCCTCTCGGTGCCCGGACAAACCGCTCGGGGCATCGCGTCCTGTGGTGATCGCACACCGCGATCCAAAAACAGGAAAAACCAGACCATGTTTCACCCCGGAACTGAGTACGCCCCGCCAAACGGGACGACTTGGTCGCGTGCGGTCTTCACAGATACGTGCGCGTCGTTGATACAGACGTGTGGGATTTCGCGGAAGCTGATTCGGGTGTGCGTGCACACCGGAATCAACGCGTATCCGCGGACATCGCCCAGTATCCGACTTTTCTGCAATTCGCCCTAACTTCCTGTACACACGTCGGATCGAAACAAAACTTGCGCCATCGGACTCATAGCGATACGCTGGTCTTGTGACCCAAGTTTGGTTCGATTCTGAGAACGTTGACGAAATCGCGTGTCGTGGGCCCCACAGGCCCCGCTCGACGGGCGATTTTGTGATCGGCTCATCGGAATCCAATTCTGGAAGTTCCGTTGGGTTCGTATCATCGTTCCTGACCTGTTGACACTAAGTTTGGTGAATTTGGAGACCTTTGACCCTGACACGTTTTTTGGTGCAAAGCGGGCCCACATACGGACCCCGTTTTGACCCGAAATTGTCGTTTTTGTCCTTGTCTCCAAATTGGACCCAAGGACAGGCGTTTCTAGCTATTTGATATCTTCTGAGCATGATGGTAATATTTATTTCAGCATCTGGACACATTTCTGGAAATTTCCCCGAGACACAAAACTGTATTTGGATCCAAACATCAGGCAAGTACCTGCACTTCAAGTTTATTCTTTATATTGTGATAATTAATTCCTTGCTCTACTAGTACCATTGGATGTTTACACGTAGTGTTAGAATCTGGATTTCATGTCTTGAATATTGGATTTCATGTCTTGCTTTTCGTGTCGGGTGGGAGAATACTAGGAGGCATGTAGTTTACCCTTCCCCCTGTCTTGTCTAAATAGCTGTTGGTACACGACTGTCCATCAGCCTGATACTCGATTATTCATTGTGTGCTAGCCGCCTAGGACGGCCTTATTAGCCTTATAACCCCCTACATGCCAACTATGTATTCTAAATACACAAGTTCACACACATAGTTTCTTGTCTTGTTGCAGTTCCTGTTGTCTTGTTGCAGTTTCATTCACTTGTCTCATTTATTCCTGTTTTACTCATATCCCTGTTTACAGCATTTAACTCTTAGTTATTGTTACTTCTTATTTATACATATTCTCAACATGATACTTAGTCAGTTCTCTTCTACTTGTCATAAATATTTAGTTTAATCTTTGTTGTGCATTGTGTACTTTGCTCCTTTCCTGACTGGATTCGTTGATTTAGGTGATGATGAGAACTATGCCCCCACATATTATGGTCCCTATGAGGTAGCAGGTGATACATCTGAGGAGCCTGTTCCTACTCAGGAGACTACTTTTGAGGAGTAGTAGCCGGTTAGCTAGTATTTTCTTTCAGCACAGCAATCGGGTTTGTCCCCGATTTATCTTCTGGATTCTGTATTAAACCATGGATTTGTATATCACATTTTGTCTTATGAAATCTTAGTATTCCTATTTCCTGTTATTTTTCTTGTCTATTTACTTTACTGTGGATGAGATAGATTCTAAATTACCTGGGAATATGACCTAGACAGCGTACTACCGCCGACACTGCGGCGTAGGCTGGACGTACCTACGTACTCGTGTCTGAATATCCGGGTGCGGGTCATGACACGTTTTTGTGGTGGCCCATGTAGGTCAACGACTAAATTGTTCGGTTTCAACTTAGGGACCGAACAGGCCTGCAATAAGATTGAGGATTTTAGGAAAAGCCCATCCACTTGATTGAATCGTTCTTGATATCCATATCGACTTCGAATTATTTTATTGACTTGCATCCTGCCTTGATTCCTGTGCGCCCCTTATCGTTTATTTTGGATGCAGAGTAATGGACCTATCAGCAAGCGACGAGGTTCCTACAAGATCACCACGAGATGCTCTACCAGCACTCGAACTAAAACCACCTTGGTACCACAAGCAGCACTCTCCCAGCTAGCCCAGCAACAGCAGAGGGCACCACCACAAGGACGCGGACAAGCTTCCGCGATGACCGTGGAGAACGCGCAAACTCTTGGAGTAGCTAATGCGTGTAAGTGATTCGTAGATACCTTTTCTAGTATTGTTTAGCTCTTGCCTATTGGTTCGTGACCTCAGCCCCAATCTAGTAATTTTTGAACTTGCTAATAACCTGGTATGCTTTTATATTTGATAACTATTGTAGAATCTTTTGTTATTGTTGCTTATTTTGTTTTGTTTTGTGAACTTGAATAATTTGTACCTCCTTTCATCATCATCTAGCGTACTTAGATTTGCTGCACTACCTTGACTTATGCTGCTATTATAGCCTAGTTTTGCAAGCTTACTCTTTTATCGAGCTTGATCATGAGATATGTATTGTTGGGGACGCCTACTAATACATTGTCTAATCAGAATCAGTGTATTACGGTCTGATCAACCTTAGTGCACTTGGTTCGTCCTTCGCATAACTACTTTACGTGGATTGAGATATATAGTTGACTAGTAAACACCTGTACTTGCCCTCTAGATATGTCCGAGCATATCGTATCAGTTACATAACTGTACTAATACGAGCATGCGAACAAATGATTACCAGAATAGGAATTCCAATCCACAACTGCTTGACAATTTCTATTTGAATTCTTTAAACGCCTTGAACCCGATACTTCTATTCCATCACCTCACCCTTGAACTCTTTATTATTGATCTTCGTCTTCCCTTATTTCGGAAAGACGAAACCTCGTGCTTAGTATAAGATTGATACACAGAGAGTACTAGATATACCCCATAGGCCGATCACATACTTGAGGATTATCCTTTCGTAATTAAGGATATATCATATGTGATATGATCGGCGTTGAAGTTTCGAGGATTGAATGACAGGAGTAATCATATTAAGGAATATTTTCTTAAGGTATATAGCCTTATGTGATGGATGGGTAAACTCTAAGTTGGGTAGCAGTGCATTGTCAACTCGAGATAAAGTTCTTTTAAATTGTGACCGAGTAAGATTAGATTGGAAGAGGTTCAAGCCATTCTAATTTTAAAAATTTAGAGGAGTGACTAAGATGATCAATGAATTGATATCGAGAACCCAATAGTTATACCTTAGGTACATGATTTAAATTTTGAGTAATGAAGGTAAAATCATCAATTTGAATTTAGAGGATAAAGATATATAGAATTTCAGACTTGAACATTGGTGGATTGCATTTAAATTATCTTCAATTTGATGATTGGAATTAAGAATTTAAAATTTGATGGTTGGACTACCTATTTGAAACGTTGAGGATGTGAATGGAGTTTTAAAAGTCGAAGCATACAAAAATTTATAAGTGAAATTGGACTCGGATTACTTCTAGAGGAGATTATGATAGTTAGAGATCGGGAGGTGAAATTTACATGCTTATTTAAATTTTGAAGATGTTATAAGAATTTAATTTAAATTTGGATATGGATATGGATATGGATAATTTGAGAAAGTGAGAAGAGATAACCATAGGTGGAAATTTTGATTGGAACAGTGGTCATCTTAACCTTGAAGTGATTGCAATGGATATGATTAGAATTTTGATTATCGCAAAGAGATTGCGATTGACTTGCCTTATGTACATAAAGGATTAATAGATTATGCTATATTTTAATTTTGAGGACGAAATTTTTATAAGTTGGGTAGATTGTAAGCCCCCTGATTTTCAGGAATTATTAATTTGGACTTTTCACAATTTTCTGGAATTTTTGGGGTTTTTCTGTAATTAAAACCTAGGCTCTTGGTAATTAAATGATTTTTATTTGCTGTTAATTACTATTAAAATAAAATGAAAATATGATTTTATGGTGTAAAATAGAAAACTGGACTTAGGATAATTTTTCTGGAATTTATTGGGCCCCGAACCTAATTTAAAATACCTAAAAACTAACTAATTAATTATTATTATTATTATTATTATTATTATTGTTAATTTTTATGCATTTGTTTTCCGGCCCGGCCCAGTGGGCCCAAACCCCGCCCGGCCGAAGCCCAGCCCAGCCGCAGCTTAGCGGGTCGGGCGGGTCCGCCCAACCCGCGAACCCGCCGCCCGACCCGGGAACCTTTCCCTCCCCACGTTCTGCTCGCTGACCGCGTCCCCCGCTCCGCCTCCCGGTTCCTCCGCCCCCTCCGCCGGCACGACTGCCACGACCCCACGTCCCGACTCAGCCTCCGCCAGACCCGGCTCCCCTCCGCCTTTATAAACCCCCCTACTCCTTTCCCTCCTCCCTCGACTTCCCCAAACCCAAGCCCTAACGCCGGAACCCTAACCCTACTCCTGCCGTCCCCTCCCCAGCACCGGTTCCCTTCCCCCTAGCTCCGCCGAGAGCCGCCCCAGGCCTCTCTCTCCCCACCTCCGCCGGTGATCATCGGCCGAGCCGCCTCCCACCAGCGCCGCCCTCTTGCATCGACGACCCGCCTCCGGCCAACCCAGTCCCTGGCCGCCTCCGCCGGGTCCGCCAGAAGAACCCTAGGCCGGACACAACTCGCTGCTGGACACGGGCACAGTGGACACGGCTTGGACACAGTGTCCAGGACACGAGGCGGACACGAAACCCCAGTTTCGAAGAGCCAGTTCAGGTACTCGTATCTCGCACCCCGTATCTCCGATTTCGATTCCGTAAATTGCAATGCGTAGCTGTATGACCCTCTCGGTGCCTGGACAAACCGCTCGGGGCATCGCGTCCTGTGGTGATCGCACACCGCGATCCAAAAACAGGAAAAATCAGACCCTGTTTCACCCCGGAACTGAGTACGCTCCGCCAAACGGGACGACTTGGTCGCGTGTGGTCTTCACAGATACGTGCGCGTCGTTGATACAGACGTGTGGGATTTCACGGAAGCTGATTCGGGTGTGCGTGCACACCAGAATCAACGCGTATCCGCGGACATCGCCCCGTATCCGACTTTTCTGCAATTTGCCCTAACTTCCTGTACACACGTCGGATCGAAACAAAACTTGTGCCATCGGACTCGTAGCGATACGCTGGTCCTGTGACCCATGTTTGGTTCGATTCTGAGAACGTTGACGAAATCGCGTGTCGTGGGCCTCACAGGCCCCGCTCGACGGGCGATTTTGTGATCGGCTCATCGGAATCCAATTCTGGAAGTTCCGTTGGGTTCGTATCATCGCTCTTGACCTGTTGACACTAAGTTTGGTGAATTTGGAGACCTTTGACCCTGACACGTTTTTTGGTGCAAAGCGGGCCCACATACGGACCCCGTTTTGACCCGAAATTGCCGTTTTTGCCCTTGTCTCCAAATTGGACCCAAGGACAGGCGTTTCTAGCTATTTGATATCTTCTGAGCATGATGGTAATATTTATTTCAGCATCTGAATACATTTCTGGAAATTTCCCCTAGACACAAAACTGTATTTGGATCGAAACATCAGGCAAGTACCTGCACTTCAAGTTTATTCTTTATATTGTGATAATTAATTTCTTGCTCTACTAGTACCATTGGATGTTTACACGTAGTGTTAGAATCTGGATTTCATGTCTTGAATATTGGATTTCATGTCTTGCTTTTCGTGTCGGGTGGGAGAATACTAGGAGGCATGTAGTTTACCCTTCCCCCTGTCTTGTCTAAATAGCTGTTGGTACACGACTGTCCATCAGCCTGATACTCGATTATTCATTGTGTGCTAGCCACCTAGGACGGCCTTATTAGCCTTATAACCCCCTACATGCCAATTATGTATTCTAAATACACAAGTTCACACACATAGTTTCTTGTCTTGTTGCAGTTCCTGTTGTCTTGTTGCAGTTTCATTCACTTGTCTCATTTATTCCTATTTTACTCATATCCCTGTTTACAGCATTTAACTCTTAGTTATTGTTACTTATTATTTATACATATTCTCAACATGATACTTAGTCGGTTCTCTTCTACTTGTCATAAATATTTAGTTTAATCTTTGTTGTGCATTGTGTACTTTGCTCCTTTCCTGACTGGATTCGTTGATTTAGGCGATGATGAGAACTATGCCCCCACATATTATGGTCCCTATGAGGTAGCAGGTGATACATCTGAGGAGCCTGTTCCTACTCAGGAGACTACTTTTGAGGAGTAGTAGCCAGTTAGCTAGTATTTTCTTTCAGCACAGCAATCGGGTTTGTCCCCGATTTATCTTCTGGATTCTGTATTAAACCATGGATTTGTATATCACATTTTGTCTTATGAAATCTTACTATTCATATTTCCTGTTATTTTCCTTGTCTATTTACTTTACTGTGGATGAGATAGATTCTAAATTACCTGGAAATATGACCTAGACAGCGTACTACCGCCGACACTGCGGCGTAGGCTGGACGTACCCACGTACTCGTGCCCGAATATCCGGGTGCGGGTCGTGACAACTCGCACCGCCCTCAGTGACACCCTAGGTCGGCTGCCCTCTCCCAGCTTGGCCATGACCCGCTGCCCTAGCCCCGGACACCGCCAACCCTGACACAGCAGCATCCCCGTGACCTGGACACAGCAGATTCGAACCAGGACACGAAACAGTCACCCGGACACGAAAAATTCTCGTTCCACGGAGCCCTGTTCAGGTAACCCGTTCTTTCTCCTCGTTATTCCATTTTCTGTTCCGTCAGTTGTGTCGCATAGACTGTGTAACCCTCTCGATGCCCGTGCAATCCGCTCGGTGCGTCGCGTCCTGTGGCGATCGCGAACCGCGATCCAAAAATAGGAAAACCAACGCCCTGTTTCACCCCGGAACTGAGTGCGCCCCGCCAAACGGGATGACTTTGTCACGCGCGGTCTTCACCGAAACGTGCGCGCCGTTGATACGGACGTGCGAGATTTCGAAGAAGTTGATTTGGATCTGCGTGCACACCGAAATCAACGCGTATCCGCCGACAACGCCCCGTATTCGCTTGATCTAGAACACATCGTAACTTTGTGTACACACGTCAGATCGAGACGAAACTTACGCCATCGAACTCGTAGAAATACGCTGGTCCTGTGATCCAAGTTTGGTTCGATTCTGAGAACGTTGACAAAATCGCGTATCGTGGGTCTCGCGGCTCCACTTGACGGGCGATTTTGTGATCGGCTCATCGGAATCCAATTCTGGAAGTTCCATTGGCTTCGTATCGTCGTTCCTGACTTGTTGACACTAAGTTTGACGAATTTGGAGACCTTTGATCCTGACACATTTTTTGGTACAAAGCGGCCCACATGTGGACCCCGCTTTGACCAGGAACTGTCATTTTTGTCCCTGTGTCCAAATTGGACTTAAGGACAGACGTTTCTAGCTATTTGATATTTTCTGAGACTGTTGGTGATGTTTATTACAGCTTTTGGAGGAGTACCTGCAGGATCCACTGATACAGGGACAACTGTTGGTATTCAAACTCCAGGCTAGTGTACCTTGCCAAATCTTGCAGTTCTTGTTACATA